>JAVYIG010003891.1:0-178889 GCA_035222895.1 Strongylocentrotus droebachiensis
ATATGTTTACATGCACTCCAATAAATTAAACAAATATAGAAATAACTTTAAATAAAGACTGTGAGCTTGCTTGTAAGAGAATAAAGTTCCTTGAAGCAATGTACCAAACTCAGTGTAGGAAAATAAATGTTAACGATAGAATAAAACTCAATTAGCAGACAAAAAAAGTGTTATGAACGTCCCTCCGCCTTCTTTCTTTCTCTCTCTCTCTCTTCTCTCTCTCTCTCTCGCCCTCTCTCTCTCTCATTATATTGTTCTCTCTCTCTCTCTCTCTCTCTCTCTTTCTCTCTCTCGTCCCTCCCTTTGCCCTCTAACTAAAAGCATGACATCGATTGCCCCGATCCAAAACAAATTGAAATTTCAATCTCGCAGCGACTTTTTTTTTTTAAAGGTCTGCCCTCACTCTTTTCTCCCGTTCTCTCTTAGGATTGTGGTCACGGGTGGGTTGAAAATATTTGACATGTCTAAGCCGGTGTGTACTTGTGGAATTTGACACCGGGTTCGAATTCTCGCCCCGCTCGTGTTACCCCAGCGATGGCGTCAGCGGTCCCCGCTAGCATCGTTTGTCGGTTAGTACATCTAATAGCAGGTATATAAATGCACGGCCCTTCCACTCCGGCGGTCGATGGGCCGGTCTGTAGTCATGTATCCGTCCGATATCATTGGGGGATCCATATGCCACTTCCAGGCACGGGGATATTATATCTATTTACAAATTGTTACCTACATCAGGCAGGCGGTGTCCCTTGGACTATTTTCCGGCTTTGATGGCGCGCGCGCGTCCCGAACCGAGATTACCAGGAGAGCATTGGTGGTGCGTTTGCGGCACAGCGAGAGCTTGCGATTTTATGGCCCTTTCCCCCTAAGAAATCTTGTTGGTTTATTTGTAATGCCCTCTCCCTTTTTTCATTTTTTGAAAAATGTCATGGACAATCTTCCAGCCATTTCCCCCTTCAAAGTTCCCAAAGCAACTAAATGATTGTTATTTTGAATTAGCATGTACTTGTATAAAAGATTAAAAAAATTATAATCAATTATATTTTGATAATAATCATTTGTGTCTCTCACATTTCTGTATTTTATAAGGCTTCTTCTTCTTTCCTCGTTCTTCCAGATTTCTGTATGTTAAAACCTCGTCTTTTTCATATTTCCGTATGTATTTATCTCAATTCCAATCCCTCTGTCTCTGTCTTGCTCCCCTTTTCTCTCTCTCTCTCTCTCTCTCTCTCTTTCTCTCTTCCTCTCTCTCCTTGGCAGGTGAAGACAGACACTCCGTGTCAATGGAGAAGGGAGAAACTGGGTTATTGTGATAATGTTGAATTATGATACGAGAAAGGAGAGGCGTGGAGTTGGCCTATTTCTTCAAGTCCCGAGAGAGGGAGAAAATAAGGCACCGGTCGAGTGATCTCGATTGCCAAGTTTTATAGGGTCGCTTTCAACCCCGAAAAAAATATCGCTTTCGATTTGTGGAAAGGTATTTATAGCTTGGTGGCTTGAGTCGGTTATGTTTGCTGTACAATCTGCACTTCATGACCTAACAAGACTTTCCTTCCTTTGTTTGATATTACAAGTAATTCGATTTGCATTTCGAAGTCTTTGAAGAAACAATTCTTCAAGTTATTACCGTCAAAGGTCACTGAGAAGTATCTACAGGTGATAACATGCCCCAAAGTATTAATTTAGTTGATCTTTAATCTCATCTATTTGTACATGTAATTGTTTTGATGATGCAAATATCAATAAAAACAGAAATAACACCAGAACAATATTCCCAACCATCTATAGTTTATTACAAAGTTCATAAGTTGTTCAGTATGTAAATACCAACTGAATTAATAATATTACTGGCTTTTTCGATGCAATCACTGCACTCTTCCAAACTAAATCGAGTATATTAATATTAATTCACTATATTTTAATATTAATTTTTCGTATTGGTACAATGTTTCCTAACTACAGTTAAAAAAGTTTACACTTTAGCTGCATTGTCTGACCGAAATCAGCGAAATAATTGGATAAGCATCGAGTTTGTTACATAATTTATATGGACTGTTTGTGCATGTTTATTTTCTAACGAAATTAATGCTATGTTTTTAAATTACAGTACTGTCAACGAAATGCAATATTATTCATTGCTGCAACAACAAAAATTCGCCTTCACATTTTAGGTGAGAAAAAAAATGTAAAAATGGCAAATCAATTTACTTTAAAATACCTGAAAATCGTAACTTGAAAGTTTGTAAAACATCATGTAAAATCATTTTTGTTTGAAGGTTGAACTTATGGCAACTAAATTAAAATTTTAAAAAGCTTTAATTATCTATTTATTATATTTTTCCAGAACATAATGTTCTGTGGTTGTCTTCGATTCCGCTCAAATACGTTATCTTGCACCTCATAATATTCAAATGGGAAGAGCTACACATTACACTTATCATCATTAAATTGTTGACCTTACAGTATATATACAATAAATATGTTCGTTTATAATACGTGGTCCTTTGGAAATTATTACAAGCTAATTTAGATAACAACACATTGATGTTAAAATTGATAAATAAATATGTATTTCTTCTTTTACTTATGTGAAAAAAGAAAACAAAACATGCTATATACTGTATTAAATAGAGAAAAACGTATCTGGTTGATTATTTGTGTTCAATATGAAGACCGTCGACATGGCTTTGACTCTCAGGTAATATAATATGTGCGTGTGTATTCGCCACACAGCCTCAAAACCCTAGCTCTCCCTATGCTATCTCTTTTCTTTATCATTATTAATTACTCAAGATGTCATAAGTTATGTCGGCGGCTTTATCTCGATGAAAGCAACCTAATGCCCGGGGTCTCTATCTTTCTTAGCGGCTTTCTGCTTGCGTTTGACTGGAGCGGGTTTGGATGCCTGACAAGTGTCGAACAAAATAACACGCACGGCTTAAATCCCGTCTCCATTGGGGGATAATTACGAGACCAATGATGACAAAAATGAGATATGTTATTAATCTTTGGTGTTGATAAACCGGTCATATTTCCCCCCTACTCGGGCAAAATGGGCTAATGAATTGGCAGCTAGGCACGGTGCCCCCGAGTAGCGGTGGGGAGAGGATAATATAGGAAAGAGAGGGGGTTTTTAGAGAGGAGGGAGAGGGGGAGAGAGCGGAATCAAAGAACCGACAAGTGCCAGCCGTCAACACTTAGTGATTGCACTGGGGCTGGAGTCCGCTCGCGGTCCCTACCGCGGGAGATTCCGACGGTATTAGGCAAAATGTGACGAGATCTTCGCAGGATAATAATACCTCAAGCATGCCCAAACTATAAAAAAAAAAGGAAAATCCACTGAAAACATTTTGATATCAATGCTCTCACGGAATCTTATCAGTATATGGTTTTGGTGGCACACTTCTACTGTACTTCTCTTGGCTAGTTTATGTATCTTTGACGTTCATCTCGGCAACTTTATTCTTTTGGGAGCGCGAGGTTTATCCCGAGCGGCAAGCCAGTCGCCGGGTTCGACTGACTGGGAGTCGGGCGTCATTCGATGGCGACATGATAGTATCACGCGATGATAATTTAGCCCCTTTTCTCAAATTTGATACTAAAACAAGTGCATTCTTTTCTTCTTTAATTCCTGACATAAAAGGTCAATGTTATTTGTTTACCAAAGCTGGAACTTGTCATTATATTCATTAAATCAATCGTTAAGCGGCGGTATGATGAGGCAGATAAAGAAACAGGGAGAAGAGTGAAAACAAGCAATGACGAAAATTAATTCACTGTGAAATTCCTTGGAGCAAATCGCTATCTTTATCATGTTTAGGCCTACAGCTCAAAAATTCATTTTTATAGTCCAGATAAAATGATTTTCGTTAACCTTTCATTTGCCATGAGTGCCGATTAGCACAACAGTAGGTGTGTCACGCGTCACTACATGCAGTAATAAGAACCCATTGACAAAATAATTTATACTGTGCCCCAAAAAAGTCTTGCATAATACTTCCGGTCTTAATTAACTACAACTTAACCCCTTTATCACCTCTTACTAGAACCTTTATCCTGCAAGTTCTAAGGTAAAGTAGAAAATATAATGCGGCACAGGGATATTACTGTATTTATTTAGAAACTATATTATGAAAACTGGACTACGCATCAACAATTTATCCAAGAGATTTCAAAGGAACATTTATTTCTTTAGAGTATTAATTCCCCCACCCCCAGGCCGTGCATTTTCTATGTTTTTGGTGTTTATAGGACATGAAGTTTAATTTCTTAATTTGCATGCCGACACGCGAGAGCTATCGGTATCGATACAAAATACACTGTATATCAATACATTTTTTAGCATTTAGTTACATTTAGCTAGTAGCTCCTGACCACGTAAAAAGCATTATTATTATTTTTAAAGACTGAAAATTCAAGTATTGACGAAATAATTTTAGTTTGAAGTAAAACTTTTCAGATTGAGAGTCAATCGAATAACCATTATACCAAGACTCCTCCAGTATAGAATAACGGACGAGAGAATAAACAATGAACTAATACAATAGTAACATAAAATAATTGCCTTAGGAATAGTCCGCTAATAAATGATAATAGGTAATGAATAAACTATTCATGGCAGTGAAAATAATGGGTGTACGTGACATACAGTATGGGTGTGGTGAGAGAGAGAGAGAGAGAGAGAGAGAGAGAGAAAGAGCGAGGGGGGATTAGAAAAAGAGGGCGAGAGATGGTTGGAAAAAGGAAGGAAAGAGAGAGAGAGAGAGGGAGAGGGACATGATAAAAAGGGAGATATAGATATACATTGATTTAAAAAAAAATTGATTATGGCATTCAGTATCAAATGAACCAGCAAATTGTATAACCATGATAACAGGTGTTTAGGAAGATTAAGTTAAGAGACCGGAAGCGAGGGAGGGGGGTATATACATATGCGCTGATATAATACCTCTCAAAAGAGAAAAAACACTATTAAACACGTGTATGATAAAATAAAAAAAATCCAAAACGATAGGTGTTTTTTAATAGAGGAATTCATTTCCAGCCGAGGAATCTAAAACCACCCAATACATTTAGCGTCACCCTTTTTCGAAATGGCGTCCATAAATGAATATGGCCGTGACTAGAGTTATGATATGAGTAGGTGGGGGATAATATGAGCTTTATGTGGATGGTGTGGGATCGTAGAGGGGCACGTCTGGGGTGTGAGGATAGTCGTGAAAGGCTGGTGGTGGAGGGGCGACAATCAGACCAGAGAAGGCATTAATATCGCTCGCGCTCCCCAGGTATTAACTATAGTGGGCGAAATTATGACGGGTGCCGTAATTCCTCATATTTTTCTCGCACTCACCGCTTTCTTCCTCCACACTACTCTCTCTCTCTCTCTCTCTCTCTCTCTCTCTCCCCCTCTCTCTTTCTCTCTCTCTCTGTATGTCTGTCTCTCTCTTTCTCTCTCCCCTTCCCTCTCTCTCTCTGTCTCTCTGTCTATGTCTGCCTGTCCATGTATGTCTGTCTGTTTCTCTCTCCCCCCCCCCTCTCTCTCTCTCTCTCTCTCTCCCTCCCCCTCTCTCTCTCTCTCTCCCTCCTGCCGCTGTAGAAGCATAACCGCCCCAAATGACGGACTCAATATCTATTATTTATTATGCCACAAATCCGTTTGCTCCATAAATAAAAAATAATCAACTGAGATGGCGCCTGGCGGATTTTCTTCTCACTTCGTTTCAAACTGTTTCTAAGGAGATGTGTCTGGCAGGACCAAGGCTCTGACTCGCTGCAGGATTACTGCAATACGTCTCAAACACTAATTTGTATATACCCTAAATATATTTCTATGATGACATGTTTGGGTCTGTATTCTGTCTCCCCCTCTCTTTGTATTTCTCCATAGGGAGCTAGGAAAAGTGACATTATCTCCAATTTATTGATTGTGACATGAGGAATATCGGGAGCCTGAAAAGATATCTATGTTTTGATACGTTGTGTTTACTTTGCGCGCGCAAAATAGTCCTCATTCTTAACACAACTTGTCATTGTGATAAAATTCTACTTAAAAATGTTGGGTTTTGAATAGAAAGATAATCTGTTTAAAGAAAGTAAATTGAAAGAAAACTCCTTCCCAAAAAGCTTACCTCGATACAAATTTGATATTGTAGTTTGAATAATTGCTTCCATGTGTGGAAAAGTATTATATTAAAAGACATTACACAATTATCGTTCTCTTTTATTACAAAAGTCTTTTAATGTCAAAAGCAAGAGGAGCAGTAGTTCAGCAATTATGATTAAACGATTCATCATCTGGTAATTAACACAATTATTTTCTAATACGTCGTTACATTTCCACCTAAATTTAACACGGTTTGAAGAAAAGAGTCGATTTCATCTTTCTTTGTAGGAATTTTAATTCATTCTAAATATTTAGATTTTCAACATCTAAAAAGGATTATTCAATATGAATTTCCAGTTTAGTCCAATCAAGTACCTTTCCTTCGTCTCACTGGTATACACAGCGAGTAGAAATGTGTAACCTGACTGTATAGAGTGGCCAACAGATGGCGCACTTTCACTCGTGAGGTATGCTAGCGTCCGCAATAAAATAATCACTGTTGAAATGCATACTTTAAACATTGAAATTATTATCGAACTTGAGATTATACCTTATAAGCTTTGATCAGTGTGAAATCAAACAGTAAACATGTGACAGCAGGGCAGATCACGAGTGAAGGGGCACACATCGGGGTTTAAAAAAAAAAAAAAAAAAAAAAAAAAAAAAAAAAAGTGCCCCCATGTGAGAAGTTTTTTTTTAATAAATGTTTTACATTGATAATGATTGTTGGTGGTGATGAATATTATTATTCTTAGTAGTAGTAGTAGTAGTAGTAGTAGTAATAGTAGTAGTAGTAGTAGAAGTAGTAGTAGTAGTAGTAGTAGTAGTACTAGTAGTAGTAGTAGTAGTACTAGTCGTCGTCGGCGTCAGGGGCGGCGATCCCGGGGGGGACGGGGGGACATGTCCCCCCCTCGATTTTTGTAGGAGGGGATCGTCCCCCCCGGAAAATTTGAAAAAGTGCAAACAAATAATGTACAGCAAATACTGACTAAAGACTGCAACACACTATTAGGCTTTGGAGGGTCCAAGAGTGCAGTGTTTAGACTTAAAAATTAAGCGTTTAGACATAAAAATGTAAAAATCTTCTGGCTCGGGAGCTATGCTCCCTCGCATAATATCCTTTAAAATGTTCAAGTAAATATTGTAGAAAGTAAAGTGTGAAAAAAGTATATTCTTTCTTTTCATACTAAAGTTTTTCTAAGGAATATAATTTTGTAATACAACAAAACCTGTGAGGGAGTAGTCAATTTCGTCACCTTCACCCCTCTCGTTCACTATGCTCACTCACTCGGGCTTGGGGCAGTACCCCCCCCCCCCCCCGATAAAATTCAAACGTGGTTTATTTCTAATTCGATACCAGTGACTAATTTACAAATGTTGCTGAAATGGCATGATTTTCTCTGAACTTCCGGGGGCTTTGCCCTCTTAGCCCCACCAAGGGCCCTAAGGCCCCCTTGTTGCTCAGCGGACCATAATTAAATGCCTAAAACACCTGAGCTTCCGTGGGCTCCGCCCCCTGGACCCCACCAGGGCCCTAAGCGGGCCACTGGAAGCTCATCTAACCATGTTCAAAGGCCTAAAACCTTGAGCTTCCGGGGACTCCGCCCCCTACACCCCACCACGGGCCCTAAGGCGGCCCCTGGATGATCATCTGATCGTAATTTAATGCCTGAAAGCGCTGAGCTTCTGGGGGGCGAAGTGACCTGCATACAAGTGTCACAAATAAGGTATCAAAATATGCTCATCTGACCCTTATTAAATGCCTAAAGACCTGACCCCCACCGGGGCTTTGCCCATGGCCCTGGGAAGCGGGGGTGCTGGGGGTGCTGCAGCGCACCCCCTGCAAAAAAAAATTTGTCTGATATATTTAATGTATATCATTATGCTTCGTGTACGAAATTGTCACACAGCCGACAGCCACAAATGACGCTTTTTTTTAAATTTTTGTTTAATCGTTCCCAGGGCCCTGGCTTTGCCCCAGGACCCCACGCCGATTTACGCTCCACTTGCTTTGCCCTATCTGATCGTAAATACTTTAGCCCCCCCCCCCCACCCCCCCTCCCACTTCGAAAAACGTTCCGCGGGGCCTGCTATAACATGTAAGAGCGGTGATGATTCGGACTTTTTTTTCTTCTCCCCCCCCCCCCCAAAAAAAAAAAAAAAAAAAAAAAACGTTTTGCTCATGACGTCACTCCCCCCTCGTTCCTCGCGTTTCGTCCCCCCGGTCATGAAAAGAAATCGCCGCCCCTGGTCGGCGTCGTAGTAGTAGCAGTAGTAGTAGTAGTATCATCATTGTTGTTTTAATTATTAATCATTATAATTGGTACTCTTCCTTAGAAGCATTTGTATACAGATGCCCCCCCCCCCCCCACCTAGTCACAAACCCCTTATTTCACAAAATCCAGACCCTGTACACCTTCATACACCTTCATCAGAATCAGTCAAAAGAAAATAATCATCTGGTCTACCCACCTATCAATATCGCTTTCCAGTCAACCTCGAGGTGACACGAATTGTCACCGTAACTGACCAAACGAAGTCCTAGACAAGCAAGCATTCTGTGAATATGTTTATTTACATCTAAGCCCACTTGGCACGAAGCTTACATATGTAATGGAAAAAAGGCCACTGGTCAAGCTTAAAGGGGGAAATGAAATTTATACGTTAAAACTTGAACTTAATTTGTTTCCACTTTCAATGACCACATAAAAAGAAATATAGCTAGTGCTTAGATCCTTTTCTTCTTCTATACATCAATTTACAATGCATTCAAGAAAAAAAAACACTCATAAAAAGAACGACGTATTAATTAAGTTAATTGCATTTCACCAATACCATATACGTCATTGATAAATGACGTAAGATGAATTATGACGAATTATACTTGTTAAAAGGTATTATTTAATTGTACTTCTTAAAGGGATCCGGTAACTTTGTCTCTGAAAACATATTTTTGATTTAGCTCATGATGCAATGATAATTATAAACCTTTATGTCAGTCAGGTACCCCGTGACTTTTACAAGCCGATCGCCTGTCTGATTATCAAGATATTTATGATTGGAATTACAAATTTTGAAAACCGTTCGCCTGACGGTTTTCATAACACTACAGTCTATTGGGGAAAACGAGTATGGTAAAACCGGTCACTCAAAGATTTTTACTTGTTTGAGGCACTTCTTGATCATTTTGAAGCGCGATTTTTTTAGGGCTTCAACATTACACCATATCACATACAATGGTAACATGTAGGACCGGGTATCTTAGATTTAACATTGTTAAATGATCCCTTTAATGCGCATAACTAACATTATTTTAGCCCTTAACCTATAAAGGTTGAAAATGCTTACATAAAATGAATATTAAATGATATTTGCTATATAACATAACAAATGAAAACTTATTTGTAATCATACAAATGTCTTCTATGTCGACAACGACGACAAGAAATCAAGTATTTAAAGACACATATTATACAAGCATATCGTAAATTAGGTCGAATTGTAAAGGAGAAGAAAAACCAACTTTTATCTAACTTCTTACAATATTTGGTTACGGACAAGTGATTATAATAACGCTGAAATATCATAGACACCCGAAATCAACACCAACACTACATATTTAGTAAGATGGGCTGCAGTAGTTCACGCGTGACTTTAATAACACCTGAATATATCAATATCATCTAGAGCTGAATCATCATGTCCTAAACGTTAATGACACAAACACGCAATCAGAACGCCGTTAAAGACTCATTATCACCATCGCAACCACTGGGGGACGTCTTAAGAGATAAAATAGAGACACTGTTTCCCTTAATATCATCAGGGTACTAATTATAAGGCCACTGAAAAATGGCTTCTTGTTTCCCGTCCGGTTCTTCTTTTTTTTTCAAATGAGGAGAGGTTCGGATTTTGTGTGATGTTTGATATTTCTGTACACGCACAGGATACAACTACTAAATGGGTCAACAGTAACATCAATTTGTAAATTCAATTTCATTTATATTTGATCTGTTAAAGCTCAAGACAATAGGCAACGTATGATATGCAAAAGTATAATGTCAACCCCATTGTCTATATGCCCTCATATTCTTATTTATTTCATTTCACCACAATCTTTTTATTTTAATGAGGCGGAACAAAAAGTAAACGGGAACGAGGAGGGGAGGAGAAACTATGATTCAATTTTATCTGGCTTGGATGATCTACCCTAATGTCTTTATGATCTGAGTGTTCATCTTCAAATTTCGTCATCGCAAATCGTGCGCTATAACTCCCTTAGCCCTTTACCCCAAATCTGACAAACCTTAGTGTTTTCTTGCAGGATGAAGTCAAGCGAGCGTGCTTGAGGAGCAACGCGAATCATTTCAGCTTTTTGCTGCTGTATTCTTATACCTCTCTCAGGCACGTCACCGCCCCCTCCCCCCATCGAGCTCGACGGGCATCAATCACGTTTTCGCAATCATCAAGAAAAGAAAATTCAGACGCCTAATTACCCGAAGACGCCTCAGGATTCACGATGGAAAATATGAGTTTCAGTAACAAGAATAATTAAATCTTATCAGCGAAGAAGCTCAAGGGCACCTCGTCATGATAGCCGTGCTAAAATGGATCTCTTGTCACGTTCCATACGAAACAGATTTTTTGTTCTAGTGTGTTATCTTAAACATTGTGTTTTCTTTTCTTTCTTCTTTCAAAAAGATAGTGGCGCAGAAATTGTTTCCCGGTGCTGTTTTGCTAGGTTGTTGTTAAGGCATCATGGAGCGTTCGGGCGTATGGATGAATTGATCAGTGCCACACGTTTCGCGCTAATTTCTCCCATGATCGCGCAAGCTTAATTTGGCAAGAACGACCTCGTTAGATAGATTCATCGTTTCGTTGTTGAATATTATATCAGACTATTATTCTCATATGTTTGCCCGACCCATTAAATGAACCAGGGTCAAGGATGCCTGAATATATGCACAAGAATCATAAAAGCATGTATTGATTGTCAGACAGGATTCACATATCCAGTCAAAAGAAAACATTTATCCAACGTTTGATTTGGATTTAAAAAAAAAGGTTTTTGGCAGGGTTGAAAACGAACCCGTCCTTGAAAAAGGGTCTTTTCAACAGTTTAATTAGTATCAGATTAGTATCTCGATAGTGTGGAAAATATAAAAAGGGTTACCGACGACGAAATGCAAAGAGTTCTTAAAGTTTGTTGTTTTTTTTATAATTTTTTTATACTGGTCTTGGTCGCTCAGTCATTTTTCTTTACAAGTTGAAATATTGACTAAATCTCTCTTCATATTTTGCTTCCCCACTTTATACACTCCCAATTCTCTCCCTCTCTCTCTCTCTCTCTCTCTCTTTCTTTCTCTCTTTTAGTTTATCTCTCCCCTCTTTTTGTATATATATATATCTTTCTTTCTCACTCTTTCTCTCGCTATCTCTGCCCTCCTGCGCTTCACCTTTTTATTTCACTTGTCTTTAATTCCAAAATACATGATATCGAAGCCAAGCATAGCTTTCAATTAACCCTCAGTTTTGCCTTGCTCTTTCCACCTCCGGGATCAGTATGAACAAAAACACAAACTGAGATTTGTTCAAGTTGGCGTGGTTGACAAGGATCTTTCTTACACGATCACCATCAAAACCGCACAAGATCACTGCACTAAAAGCCCATCTGCGTTCCATCCCAATGCCTTTACCATCCACTCCATGGAAATCGAGTTACGCTCAAAAAAAAAAAAAAAACACCATTCGTCCTTTTCCCCCCTTCCCAATCAGACTTAAGATAACTGTCCCAGTTTCGCTTAATGACAATTTATCCCATGACCTAATATTGGTATTGTACTCTTAATTAGCTCTGTCGCCAGGCCGTCGAGAGGTGCAAAAAAGGCCTGACATTTTTATCGACATCTCAAGATGTCGCGATCGCTCTAATGATCATACAGATGTATGATCGATCAGGGAAAGAGAGTGTCGTCTGCTCTGAGGTTTACGTGTCATTCTTGAATGTGGGTCACGTGATAAAACAGATCCGTGCACTTTTGCAGAGGGAAATGCATGATGTAAAGAAATGGCTAAAAGGAGTGGTTAAGGTATTCTTGAGAATCCAATATTGACGGATTTATTTAATTTCTCTTTTCTAACAAATTGAACATTTTTGGAAAATGCTCTCAGCCGGATCTGCGGAAAATATTACACTTGCAGAGTAATGTGTATGACGATGACGAGAATATATACTGTATACAAATGCAACATTTCATACTTTTGAATTTCTACAGTGATGCATGTGACAATGTGTCCATCAATTGCCCCTCACTGATGAAGACATATTTTATTTTATTTGGACAATAGTATTCGCCCCTAAGTGAGTTTGATAAAATCACGTTTGAAGCTTAACGTACCTGAAAAAACATAGCTGATAATTATTATTGGCAAAAATAGCACTACAATAGTGCCATGACGATAATGGTTATGCGCTTTTCATGGTAGTTGACTTATTTACTTTTGGGTATTTATGAATATCTTACACTTTACTTCAATAACATAATTGAAAATAAAAGAAATTAATCAGCTTTAAACAGTAGTTAATATGTGTAACAGTTAATAGAATTACAATCGACTATTATCTGCATTGGAATGAAGAAAATAATGACCGCATGGACGGGACGGAGTACACACTATATTCAAATCCCGTCATATTTCGAGTGCTTTGTTGCACCTGATGAAATGAACTTACTCTTCTTCACAATGGTAGTATTTGCCATAGCTATTGCTAGTTTTATAAATACCGCCCAACATATGTTTCTGTTCGCTAGATATTCTCTTCTTAGCCAAATTATTTCCGGGAATACATCGTGTACTGTTGCCAAATTAATAATACCTCTTTTCATATTTCATCTAAACTTTCCCACAGATACAGTACTGCAGTTGTATGTGGTATAATAGTAACCACAAGGACTGCTCTCGTTCTAATGATTCCACCGTAGTGATAACTCCAATGTCATTTATGTTTTGATGCGCGAGGATTTTTTTTTTTTTACCACTCATTAATCTCGTCACACCTCGCTCGTGAATTGACAAATTAGAATTGAATTACATGAGCTGATTTGTATGGATAAAACACCAGGAAGGCGTCACCACAAGAATATTTTTCTCCGAATTTCCAAAATGATGTTGGTAGCAGAGCGCGATGCAGGCAGAAATTAAAGGTCAGAGATTTTGATCTTTTTATAATAAACTTTCTGTGAAGATATGCGGTTATTTTCTGTAAATGATAAAGTTTGCTTCATATATGACGCGCCAAAATCCCGGCGGAATTATACCCCTCCCCCCCCCCCCAAAAAAAAAAAAAATTGTATCTTACAACACAGAGCGTGAATACACACAGGACCGATGTTGCGCGCAGTTCCCTTTCATTTACATATATTTATAAAAAAACGCAGCGATTTTTTTTTTTTTATAATATTTTGTTTGTTGTTGTTGTTGGTGGTGGTGGTGGCGGTTTATCGCGTCGTAAATGAACGAACCTTTGTTTGTAAAGATGTGTTTTCTTTATGTATCTGCCATAACGCACAAGTTTATCCCATCATAAGTGTGTTTCAAATTAGAAAATAAAGGAGTCACTTTTGCCAGTAGACTTTTTTAAACCACTTTCCTGTAATATTTGTTTTATAAAAATGGGTTCAAGAATGTAGCCAATGAGAAGCGTCGAAATAGATCACGTGCAGTGGGCGTGCATTACTTTTTTACCATATGCAATGATAGTGCATTTTGGTGATAACAACCGTCAATCTCTCGAATCGGCTATACTCATATTGTAGACCCATCTTATAAGACAAAAAGTACATGTTTTTAGCTCGTGCATTAAGTGATATGCACTACACTTGATTAAGTCACAATAAAATGAGACGGATAATGAACTCGACAATTCTTGTTCATTATCCTTCTGTGAGTTAACCTGCGTGCAGTGCATATTCACTAATGCATTCGCAAACATATATTATTTGTATATGATCAGACTGTAATCTTTTGATGCACGATTATTAGAACCAAAAATGGCCATGCAGATAATGTATTGGAAAATTAGGTACTATATAAGATATCCACTTTAAAATCTAATTGGCTATGACAAAATAACAAAATCAAAAATTGGAAAAAAAAGAGAGAAAAAGAAACCTACGCATTTCATGAAACAAAGAAAAAGTATAGTCGTATTTAAAAAAAATGAATGCCATTAAAAATTAAGTTAAGACGAGTAATGTCTTATCGTATCTTGCTTTCACCGCGAGCTGTGAGCTTTTATGGCACGGTCGTAAACTAATATTCTATTCTTAGGCTGTTTAATCAATTCATTCAATGGTTATAAATCACAATGTTCTTTTTATCCCTCCGTTTCAACAAATCTTGAACGAAAATCCGGTTGTTTGGGAATTAAGCTTTGTCGTGAATTGGAAGGAGAGGAAATCTCAACTCAAGATTGTTTTGGGAATCGCGCTTTGGATTTGTAATATACTCCTTGTTAAGACCTCTTTATCGCCACTTCTCGCTATCGCAAACGATTGATTAATAATCGCGCTAAATAATTGAACGCCATCGTTAAAGATCTAGGCGAGGGAGAAGGGGGGTTTACCAGTGTTATTGTAGCATGTTTCGGGTGAGATAAGTGTTGTATTTGCATACGTGGAACACCAATAACATCGCAAATGTTAAAATGTAGTTAGGGCGAAGGAGGACATTAAGTACTCGGGGAGTCACGGAGAGGCTTCGGCTTGAACGCGAAGCGTGTAAGGCTCGCGACGCGTGCATGGGCGATCATGAGCTTGTTTGCTCAATTATGCTTTCTGTTTCATAGAAATCGTTATATGCTCGCTTTGGAGAGTTTAATATCCGCAGGAGCGCACACGAAGTTTTTACGATGTCGTTTGTTAAAATCTTAACTAGATCATCATTGAGGTAATTAGGAATTTTCAGGATAACCAACATGCCCGAGATATCAGATTTCATGTAGAGTGCAATTACAATAGAGGTACTAATACAAACTCGTGTTAGCTCAAACTAGTTTGGACTCCTATTTCTTTTTTTAGGACATCTATGAACATTAAATAAATTTGCACGGGATGTCTATTTTGTTCTTGTCTTGCACGAATGTGCAAATAATATTGATTTAATTCATCGCTTGTTTGATCAATTTTTTTTTTCATCAATCATTTATATTAGTTCTTTAAAAGGCATTTTATTTGTTAAAGGTTGGGAAGAAACAAGGAAAACTCTACATACTTTTATCGACTTCATATTTTCCTAACTGCCATTTGAAATAGACTATGGTATTAACTGTTTCTTAAAGGTACTATGTCCCATTTGCAGGCGAAAAACTGAAAAGGTTAAATTCCAACGGCTATTGAAAGATAATACTAATTTAGAACTTTCCTACAAACGAAAGGGCTTGACAAATTTTCTTTTTAGTGTGATAACAACGAGCATTAGATGTCGAGTCGACTTTAGTGATTGCAATCATTTTAGTAATAGTCCGATTTTCTGACCCTTGTACCGAATGATCGTACGTTTTGTGCTACGCAAAGATTCAATCAGTTTGATTTTTGATGTAGACAAATGCTCATTTACCGTTTACAGCAAATTTTATGTATGCTATTACCAAAGGGAAAAAAAAGAGTCGGTCGGTCACTCAATAATGTCTGACAGTGAAGTCTAGAAAGTAAACGGATTTCCTTGCATAATTTGAATAATAGGACACTGCTAAAGTTTAAATTTCACAGATATGACATACGTGACATATTCATAATTCCTGCAAAGTTCTACAGAATTCGGTGTTGGCTGCAAATGGAACATAATATCTTTAATAGGGAATGACATCCCTGTGGTATTCCACGACAGCAAAATCCACGACGATCGTTGCAAAAGATAAAAGATTCACATTTGCATCCGTAATTGAAGAAAAAAAGGAAGCATCATATCACCATGTCTTGGTAATGTACATTTATGATAATAATATTGAGTTCTTGTACATCGCTCATATCTGTCATACTTGACACTCAAGGCGTATTATTTTGGATAAAATATTAAACAAGTATACAACGATCAAGAGATCTACAAATGACTATATATTATATATAGTTGCAGAATAGTGCAATATATACATGGGCAGTTGGGTTTCGAACCCGGGACCTTGTAATTTCGTGACCCTTGTACTATTATAAATGGGCTGCAAAATAGATCTAATATCAACAAACAACATTAACATACTGGCATGTCCAACAACTGAAAAAGCATTTCATTCATGTTGGTGATCCGACTTTCTCCTGGATTTATTTCGGCAAAGATTATAGGGTTAGGGTTGAAGCTGCAGTAAGGTTTTTAGATTTGGTTTACGGTTTAAGCTTAAAGTGTAGTGTTCGATACGGGGTTGAAGTTCGGAATTTGCTTAATGGTTGTCTATTGACCAGCAAATTTACTAGTCGTTGAGGTAAAACTTGTTTTAAAGTGGATAAAGGTATTGATGCAAACGGCTTGTACCTACAAGAAAACAGATGTACTTTTAAAAGGAGATCTGTAGGTCAGCATATCAATCCACTTACAAAATAATCTGTCTTTGGAGATAATTTTGATCGCTGATCATCTTTGATGGCTAAAGTACTATACCCGTTAATCATTCTACATTCTGTTTCATTCAACAAGTATCTGATCATCTCTGTATGACATCATTTTCCGTCTCACTTCTCTAGCATTCTCCTATCTCTTTTACCTACGTAGAGGCGTTTAAAAGAATAGGTTAAAGAGAAAACTGAATTATGGTGAAGAGGATAATATATAAGTAATTTGTGAAATGTTAACATTTTGTGTATGTATTTAGATGGAAAAAACACAAAAAATACCACCCCTTCCTCTTCCTCTCTCGAATTGGATTGCTCATAAAATGCTATCATATTCGAAATATGACAAAATATAACTTCAACGTGCAAAAAAAAACGTTCACGCCACCTACGCGTGTAGTCCCATATATTAAGCAATTTTGTGTGCAGTGTGTATAATATTTCAACATGATTGGTTCAATTTCTTTACAATTTGATCATATTAAAACCGCACAGCTTTTCCTTTTCGTCCGATTGTTAACGAAAAGTTTCGTTCACAATGTGATCGCATGACCAGCACACATCTTTATCTTTAAAATCAAACCTATAAGACCTTATCTATTATGTACTATACTTCATATTGAGTTCATTTGTATGCAAAAAGAAAAAATGAAGTTCGTCAACATTTTGATGAGTTGCTTGTTTGACAGGAGGAGTATCCCGACCTAGATTCGAGACCATCGGGGGACACGGGGCCTAATAACACAGACACATTGGCCGCATTGTTAGGGATCAACAAAACATCGGGATCTAACTTATAGCAGAGCCAAAAGTTCTCTTACCCTTCCCCTCTTGTCAAGTTCATCCGCCGATGTCGAAGTTTCATGTACTTTTTTTTTCCTCTGGACCACGCTGGGATAACTGGCAACAAAATGTACGCATAATATGTCAAGTCTAGGAATATGCTCTTGACGATTATTTCAGTCTTGCCCCTTAAAAATAACACTTTTCGTCATCAGCATCGCCATTGTCATATTGATTTCAAGATTGCTCTGTATTAAAACGGGTTTTGTCATCTAGCCAGATTTTCTGTCATATTTTCCGTACTCCGAATCCCATTTGAAGAAGATTGATGATAAACCCATGATGTGAACGCCATTTTGTTTCCACTGTTACCCAATATATCTATTCAAGTCCATGCTTAATTCTGAAAAGAATTATTTCGAACGCCCGTTTGCTTTTCCTTGCATGCCTCTTTCTAAAGCGCATGGACTCCAGTTTACTCAGAGCCGTCTATGTACAGAGTTTGGCCAACACGATTTGAGATATGGCGTATACTGATTTGTTGGACTAGCAAAAAACTAAAGAACATACGTCATCTAGTAACAAAATGAAACCAAGCTGGCCAAACTCTGTGTATAAATGGCACTGGGTTTTGTATAATAATTACTACGCCATCCCCGCCCTCTGACGACATTCATTCTCAGAGTAATGAGCTACATTGCATTCATATCATTCTAAGAGTCGTACGCAATTATCAGGTTGATCTATTAAAATAAGGGTGCACTCGAGGTTTTTTGTATCTGAAATTTTAAATCTATATAAGGAATATTTGAGCATGGAAATAGTGAAGAAATAGATGCATTTTTAATGTAAAATCGGAAATGTAGATTTGCTTCGATATTTTGGGAATGAACAGATGATAAGGAGTATCTTATGGTTAAAAAAACGAAATTAGACAAGCATCTTGGTATATTTCATACTTTATTTTTCACCCGCCCCACAATCCCCCAAATGTGAAATCATTGTATCTGTCTAGTCCCTCTAATATTACTTAGTGGTCCATTTGCTTTTCACTGATTTATTTTCACTGTCTTATCTGCATGATCTGTAGAAATATGTTTTGAAAAAAATTGTAATAAGTTGAAATTTCAAAGTTGAATGGCCATGAGAAATATGTTCGATCGTAATGAATTATATCTTCATCACGATTATCTTTACTACCACATTTCATTGTTTTTATGTTTATGTTTTATATATTTATAGTGGAAAATAGATACAATTTGGACGAAATCAACATCTACCAATGGACATTCAATATTCATAATAATAATATAGCCACTACCTTTGCGATTCTTTGGGCAACAAAGGCGTGTCTTATTATTAAAGCGTGATGAGATTTCTTAGAAGTAAAATTTCACCACATTCTTTAAAATCGTTTGAATGCAAAAACACTACTTTATGTTCAAAACTTAATTTTATCGGGTCTGCCCAGCGCAACGCGTTGCCATATCCCAGCTCCATCAAACCCATATCTCGTTCTCTTCCCCCAATCATTTGCCCAACACCTTGTGGCAAAGAAGTGTTCCCTACCAATACCTAAATATGGATTATGAATATTCATGACCCCTATCAATCACTCTCTGTCAAGGATTAAACTAAGTGCTGTTGAAACAAAATCGGCCAATGCTCATAACGATCGATCACCAACAATGACGACCCCTCAAGATATGTGACAGGAAAACTTTGCGTCCTTTCTCGCTATCCTTCCAATCGGCCTTCTCTCTTAAAAAAAGGTATATATATATATATATATATTCATCCTTATTTCTTGTCATGCGCCTGTCGCGATCATCAAGGGCTTATATTCTTCTAATTCGTCCTTTCCGTATTTACCTCCACTCAGATCTGTTGTCACTTCTGGAGGCAAATGCGGATGACGACGAGGAGGAGGAAGAAAAAGTACAAGGAACACCCTCTGGCGGTGGAGAATAGAACCTCCGAAAATGGACACGGATAGCAAGGATAGGAGAAGGCAGGTGGTACGTTACGAAGCATCGGGGAAAGGACAAGAACCTGGTAAAGAGGGAGAGAAAACTCTTGACGTTTTAGAGCGGGGTTGTTTACGTTAATACGCGAGAGGATTAAGACCTCTCCTTTACTTGTCCCTCTTCCATGTTCTCTCTCTCTCCCTCGCCTCTTATTTTTGGCGTTCTTTGGGTTTTTTGAGGATATTTTCTAAAGTTGGAAATCCACCTGGAGGAAACAGAGTGTGGATTTAGGAATATGACTGGTCGTGTGATGACAGATACCTTGATTACCCGGCGACTCCGAGGCGGTGGCCATTCTTGTTATATCAGCCCACCTCTTGCAAGCGCATGCCTATTTCTTTCTCAACATCTAGCTTCTAAAATACTCTGTCCTATCCCTTAGAAACACACCCACAAACACACGCGCGCGCACACACACACTTTTACACTCACATGCAAACATACAAACACAAACAAACAAACGGACGCAAACCCACATCCTTTTCTTGAGCTCACGTCTTGCTTTTTTATTGTCGATTATTTCTCTCTTTTCGTTTCCCTCCCTCTTTCTTTATAACACTGTCTTATCCTATCTCTCTTTCCTTTTTTCCCTCTCACTTTCTCTTACCCATCAGTTCTGTCTAAATATCTATCTTTCCCCTCTCTCTTATCCCTTTCTCTCTCTCTCTCTCTCTGTCTCTCTCCCTCTCACACATAAACACACACACACACACAAACGTGTGCGTACGCACACCCACATCCTCTTTCGTCTTCTACTTATCATGTCTAGCTGTGGTCGGAAGTTCAGTGAGGGTGAAAATGTGGTATTGTGAACTAAAACTGATGAATTTCACTTGATGTCAATGACTTCTATGAATTTGACACACTTCACTCACATGCACGCCACCCTCCCACGCACACCATCATACCAACTTATTCAGCCTTATACATCTGTATTTATTGTTGTCAACTTCTGAATGTGGTATCGTCTTCGTTGATGTCGAAACTGACATTGAAGTCATTTTGAGAGAACAATATTTTTAACGGAATTCTTCACAGCATTATATACCGGAATTATTCTTAACTCTGTAATCTGAATGACTTATTTTAAAGCTTACAGAAATGAACCAATCAATAACATAAAGATAGCAATCGGAAATTTTGCACTAATCATGACGTAACAAATTAGGGCAAGTATGAAGTAAAGGTACGCGGGTAAGTGTCCTTTTAGATGGTGTCTAACAGAAAAGGATAAAGAGAAAGGGCTAAATTTTTAAAGTTAACGATGTTGTCCCGGAGTCGACGGAGGTGTCGCTATTCCATTTTCTTGGTCTGCGCAATTCAGAAACATCCTTCATGGAGCAAGGCTGGTAGATTGATTAAATTCCTTGAAAAAATGGTCCATCGTTTGATGTCGTTTCTTAATATTTCGATTAGATACATTTGTTAATTTTCCTCCTTTAGTTTTAATACTCATTTTGTTCAAAATAAGCACTATTAAAGTCAATTCAAATCAACTGATAACTGATAACCAATTGATTTAATTCAATTTGATTTCGGGTTGTTGGTCTAATAAAAGAAATATGACTGATGTTGAATATTCAACAGGGTCCGAAACACTTACAGATGAAACTATTTTTTATCATGAAAAGTCTTTAAAATGATTAAACTAATACTCTATGATAAAGAGTAATATGTCCTCTTTTTCAATATTAAACAAACTTTTTCAATCTTTCTTAGAATTTTGAATCGTCCGCTGCCTCGTCGACAGTTTTCCCTCCAATGAAAACTTTGTTTCTAAAACCTCTCCTTGTTCTTCCATTTGTTACCTGTTTCACTGATTTGTCAAAGGATTATTCAAAATTGTACGCCTGAAAGAAAATACATTGTGAAATAAATCGCCCCTCTTTTCGACTTTAAAAGCTTTCTAATGAATATAAGACTCAACGTTACGACACTTGTCGCTTCTGGCGGTCGTAACTTCTCCTATATATCCTGCTAATCGTGCGATGTTGGCAACGATATAGATACCCTCTTTCTAATTGTTCTTAATCCTAACTGTTCGGCTTAGAAAACAGTAAATTGTGATTTGCATCCGTTAATATATCTTTTTCGTCTTCATTAGAATGCATACACCGTTTCCCCCTTTTCCATTGTCAAAGGATTATCTATTTGTGGGCGAACATTTAAAAAAGGGGGTATTTGCTATAGTTCTACGTTTTCTTTGAAATATTGTTTTTGTTTTTGTTCGTAATTTATCTATATATAAAGTACTACGGAGCTTGTGTAAGATTCAATGTACATCCGCCATGCACTGTTCCATATTTTGTCTTGATACATATTTATCTTTCTCGCTCTTCTTTGTCTAAAACTTGACTAAATATGGGTTTGTATAATATAGGTGAAGGCGTGTGTGTTGGTATAGAAGCATGAGGGTGTGCGCGTGTGTGCGTGCGTGTGTGTGGGATGGGTAGGGTGTTTTTCTGTTAAATTAGGTTTATGTATTGTATTTGTGATCATATTCTACCCTTTCATTCTCTCTCTCTCTCTTATTGTCCTTCACGCTGCCTAGCTAGTAGGTGTTGAATTGCGTGAATAGTACTCTGTATCCGTTCATCTTCAGTTTCCACATTATATTCTTGCCCGTTTTTTAATTTCCTTTCCTTTTTTGATATTATTTTCTCCATTGAAATACATGTATCTTGTCCAATATTCTTTGTCTACGTATTTGAATACTGAATGCTTGCGCGCCTGTAAGTGTGTGTTCGCGTATAATGTAGTGGGAGGTGTTTAGTGAGGGGTGTTTGCACGGTTAAGAGGATCTGTTACAGGGCTATCGTTTGGCATCTGAGATATCAATTTTTGTTTTTGTATTCTGTTTGTTTGTCTCACTGCACAGACTCGACAAAAGCTGAAAGGGTCTGTGGAATCATATTAGGACAGCAGGACTGGAAAGAGATGAACAAAGTATATAAACAGTATTTTTGAAGGATATGTATAATTGTTATTTTATACAAAACAATAAAACTGTCATTATTTTTGTCCATGTATCTGTCTTTACATCTTCCTCTTATACATTCTCCTCCAAATGAACCATTAAAATAAGCGTCTTTTATCTACAAACGATTTACCCAATCAGCATTCTGCTTTCTTAGAATATGGATCCAATACATTTCATCTCTAATCCCCTTTCCACTTTCTTATGAACCCAATATATTTCACCACTAATCCCCTTTCCACCTGCAAATACGCCTTCTGGTTATTAAGAACCCATTTCCCTCATCCTCAATAATAGCACCTCAGCTTGAAATCTCATCCCTCTTTAAGATTTAAACCTGATGATGCATAAATATATTAATTGTTTGCTAACTGAGAAATGCCCTACGAGGAAGGCGATAGAAACGAGATAATAATCCGAAAAGATTTAAAACCACCGGGCCTTTTTTACGACGAAGCCAAGAAGTTTCTTTTTTCGTATTCTTTATTTTCATTATTTCTTACTGGATTTCTTTTTATTATAACACTTTCCTTGTTTGATGTTCGATGTAAGAGTTAATGTACATGTCATAACTAATTAAATTTAATCTCTTCTCTTCTTTAATTTTGTTGAGTTCAGGTATCCCCCTTTCAGTTTCTTTAAATGCTTTTTATTGAAATAATCACAAAACATTCCGTTTAAGATCTTAAAATCAAATAAGTTATTTATTGGTTGAAATAAATCGTATCAAATAGTCAAAGAACTATACGAAAAGAAATCAGCATTTCATATAGTTAATCGTATCAATGCTACTCCAAATATACTCTCTTTTGTATATCATCGAAATTTCAGATAACTATAAAGGTTTTATAAAAAAAATAAAAATACGTCTTATGATGATGGTAATAAAGGCCGCATGGATGCAAAAATTGTCAATTCATTAAAAACTCACTAAATTAAACACCATCGAAGAGAGATTAATTTCCTTTTCAAAAAATAATTTTGAGTCTGACTGATAATCTGCCTTTCAGTAGTATTTGAAGCGATGTAACCTGATAGCTAAGGCGAAAATCAAAATCAAATCTTTTTCTAAAAAGAAATCCATATGGAAACACCACTACCCCCTGTAAAAAATCAGGTTTTTCGAGTTTATTTTCTCAAGTGAAAGATTATCAATTTCCGGGGCTCTCTCCACAAAAAAGAAGAAACTGCTTTATTTCCCGAGAATGAGAATTAGAGGGGCAGGTGATCGATCAAGGACGACGGCGTCCATAGCAAGTCGATTGTTTGGTGACCGGTAATCCCTGCCCTGTTTTGTCCCATTAAACTCCCATCTGCATGGATCCAAGTGCTCATAATGGTCTTTAGCGCTAGATACATGCATTCATCATCTTTCTCTGCGCCTCAGGTGCGAATTGAGAAGATATGGGGGTGCTGATGCATAAGGCAGCAATCGAAGGGCGGTAAAATGCTCCCTTCAATGTTTTACATATCGGGATGTTTAGAGATAAACTTGGAACTGCCTCATGTATATATTATACGTTTTTCTTTATTGTTAAAGGTAAACTTGAGTTCTGGTAAAAAAAGAAAATTAATTCTCACAGAATCAAACGAAACTTACACCGAATGTTCAAGATTACAAATAAATGTCATGTGCCAAACAATTTTGGAAGAAAATGTATACTGGCTGAGTAATGAGCATAGAAAGACAAGGAAATCAAGGTTGTACCAGCCCCGACACCATGCGTGTTGTCCCATATATAGCTTTCTGTGTACAGTGCGTGTTACTTTACCAAGACTCGGTCAAATTTATTATGATTTTGATGACTCTAGAACCTTGCAGTGCACACCAATACTTACATGCTACATGATCAACTGTTTCTGATCCTTTACACACCTTTTCTTTCACAATGCAATCGCATTACCAGTACTAAAGTTTATCTTTAATGTAATACTGGCTTACACTAAGGCCAGATAGTAATTCGTAATATTCATTAAAAAAAAAATTATTATGAAGAAACCTTTTTATTTTTCTTCAAATGAATGTGAATTTTAAGACGCTTTAAAAATAACAGTATTAATCACATTCATCAAAAAGAGTTAATTAATTGTTTAAATATTTATCGTACTAAGCAAGAGGAATCTAAGAAATAATTGTTAATATAATATTTTTCAAAACCTTTATTTTTATGGTAGTTTCAATGACTGTGATTTGAAATGTAACAACGTATATTGCGTTAATAAAATGAATAAATCAACAAACGATGTTATATTGATAGTGTCTGCATGGTTCACTGCAATGTAAAGAGATGTCTGTATCAAAATTATACATCTTTCTCTTTTAACCCCTCCCCTCACATCCCATACTAAAGAACCCCCTACCCCGCCTTCCAGGGTCGCCACCGTTACCGGCGTGCAGGGGTAGGAGGATGAGGATGGCGCTAGCGGCGGAGATTAGTATAGGGGGTGGTATCGATGTTGTGGCGTCTCCTGATCGTCGAGGCTTTAGAAATATGACAGCTTGACAGGTGTGGGGATGTAGAAACGGTAGACCGACCCGACAACGATCGATACCGAACTATCAGGACGCGCGTGAAAGATGCTGTTAGCTTTAATTTGCTCGTTAGCTATCCTCTCACCCAGAAAGTTTACATTGCTCCCTCTCTCTCTTTCTCTCTCTCTCTCTCCCTCTCTCTCTCTCTCTCTCTTTCTTTTTCTCTTTCTCTGTCCGTCTGTCTCTCTCTCTCTTCTTCTCTTTCTCTTCCTCTGTCTGTCTCTATATCTCTTTCTCTGTCTGTCTGTCTGTCTCTCTCTCTCTCTCTCTCTCTCTTTCTCTTCATCTTTCTCTTTCTCCTCTCGCCTCTCTTCTTGTATCTCTTTCCCACTCTATCTAAAACCGCTCTTTCTGTCATTTTCCCCGTTTTTTCTCATTAACTCGTTCTCACTGCCCTTTTTATCTAGT
Source organism: Strongylocentrotus droebachiensis (assembly GCA_035222895.1). Taxonomy (NCBI): domain Eukaryota; kingdom Metazoa; phylum Echinodermata; class Echinoidea; order Camarodonta; family Strongylocentrotidae; genus Strongylocentrotus; species Strongylocentrotus droebachiensis. Next base: position 25,433 of record JAVYIG010003891.1, read on the forward strand.
ATCCATCGATGTCTTTCAATATTTACATTTCCCCCTCAATATCACTCAATATCTTTTCGGTCTCATCTGTTTTCCCTTTCGTGGGGGTGTATCTTTTTGATTTAAATATCGCAGAGGCTCTCTCTCTCTCTCTTTCCTCTCTCTCTCTCCATCTCTCTCTCTCTCACTCTCTCTCTCACTCTCTCTCTCTCTCTCTGTGTCTCTCTTTCTTTCTCTCTCTCTCTCTCTCTCTCTCCTAGTTCCGCGTCGTGCTTGTATCACCGTCACATCATAAGCACCCTGCCATCATGCACGACTTGCCTTGTCTTCTTTTACTTCTCCAAAAATTCGTTCACTGCGCATAATTATTACTGAGTGTTTATTAGTATAGTGCATGGAATTTGATTTTCATGAGACGCCAAATAGCCCATGTTAACATGTACTACGTTGCATTTGTTGTAAATACTCGCTATAATATTGTATAAATAAATATTCGGAAGAGAAAAAAACTATTTCGGAAGACTTACAAGCATTTTCAGACGTTTATAATTGGATAGATCATTGTAAATTTGCATTTTGTCGAGTTATTATTTAAAAAAACGATTAATCTTCTTCAGTAGTTTTTTTTACTCTGGTGCAGATTCAAAATGCAATCCCTACATTTTATGAAATATACATATATTTCTTTCAATTTCTTATTATACTCGATAACGCATGTTCGTCAGTATGGTCTCGCCGCGAGGTAGGAAAGAACACCCACCCCACATGCACATCCGCACGCACACACCTACACATCCCATGTTAAAAAAATCATGCGAGTCACCTTCAAAAAGACTTTTATCCCTCTCTCTCTCTCTCTCTCTCTCATTCTCTCTTTCTCTCTCTCTCTTTCAATGAATCACCATTCTAGACGATAACGTCTAGAGTCAAACTATCCCCATGATCTATTTTAAGTCTTATCACGATGAGTATTATTTTAGTTTTGAGAAAAAGTGAAATCTCCATTATCTTTTATAATTATCGTTATCATTTTCACTGCAATTATTATTTACATTGTCATCATCATTATCATTATCATTAGTAGTGTCATTATCATTAACGTTTATCATAATCACTATCATTACTCATATTGTTAATAGTATTCAAAGTAGTATAGTATTCATAGTAGTAGTAGTAGTAGTAGTAGTAGTAGTAGTAGCATCAGCAGTAGTAGTAGTAGTAGTAGTAGTACATGTAGAAGTAATGTTATTGTTGTTGTGAACGAGGTAAAGCGGCAACAAAAAACGATTTTGCCGTAGTGTCCATTAGTTGATTTTTCAATCAGGTTGTTCATTGCAAATGCGAAAGAAATCTTGTGGATAAACAAGCTTTATTTTAAATAATTGTCGTCGATGTAGACGCACTCAAGAAGATAAAGTCTGATTGAGAGGTATGTCACCACTTCCATCGTGTCAGCACCATCAGCGCCATTTTCCGGTAATCCAAGATCGCTGCTCCCTGCAGTACGTATTGGGTTACATAGACTTGAACGTGTTTTCTCTTGGCACGAAAGGGGATAGCAAAAAATAACTGCAAGTAATGTCGCCACATCATTATCGCGTCATCGGTGGGGCGAATTTCTTGCTTAAAGACTTTGTGTACTTTAGTAAGATTAATCTGAAACTTCAGAATTCAACTTGACTCTGGAATAATTATTGAATTATTGAATTGAACTGAATATAACTTTCATCGATGTGTGATAAGTATGTAAGAGATTGTTTTTATCACATTGGAAACGAAATCATAAAGACTCTTTGAGCAGTGATTGTTATGATCGAATTATTTGAACAATCGTATTCCTTAACCTAAATAAAGTGTTTCATTCAATTTATATTCAGATAATCGGTAAAATGATTTTATAAATGTCGTGTACTGCTTACAGGCTGAAAAGAAATTACATCACGACTAGATTTTGAACTTATGATAATTGGTACTGGAGAATTAAAAGGATGATAGCCAATTCTTAAAACTAGCAAGTGGTTATAGGTGAATGGTCATCACAGAGAAGAAAGAGCCCAAGAGCCCTCGTGGCCTTAAAGTAAGTAAAATTATGCCTAGGTTGTAAGCAATAAATCAAGAGTTATTCTAAGAGTCTGGTCAACGCCCTCCTTATTTTGTTCTCTAAATAAAATATACCATACGAAAAAATATCGGCCTGCCTCGCCTCGACGCGCCGCTATGCTATGGTCACATTACCCAAAAGTAGCCTGCTCGGCGGCCGAGCGGCGAGTTTTTAACCCATTCTGCCCGGCGGCTGCCCGGTCACCGAGCGGCGGCCGCCCAGGCACCGCTCGTTTTTAGGGCATCGCTCGGTCGCCGCTGAAGTTTTAGCGCGGAGTTAAAATTTGGACGGCGCCTGCTCATTTTTCACTCGCCGCCCAAAATACGCTCGGTGCCTGGGCGGTCGCCGACCGGGCACCGACCTAATTGCTGGGCGATGCTTAATTCCAGCAGCGACCGAGCAGCCCAACTAACAATTGGACGTTTTCTGAACGTTCTAAAAACGTTCCAAGTTGGTTTTTTGGACGTTTTGTGAAAACGTTTTTTGGACGTCAAAATGTGGTAGGTTTTCGACGTATTTAAAACGTTTTATTGGACGTTTTAAAAACGTTTTTTAAACGTTAAAAGAACAAAAAAAAAACCTTTAAAAACCTTTCAGACATTCGAAAAGTCCAAAAACCTTTTGAAAACGTTCTAAATATATTGTGGACGTTGTTAGAACGTGCAGAAAACCTTTAAAAAACGTTTGGAATGTTCTTAAAACGTTTTTAAAACGTTAAAATGCACTACAAACGTTTTAAGAACGTCTAGAAAACCTTTTAAAACACGTCTGGAACGTTTATAAAACATTTTCTAAACGTCCAAATGTACTGGAAACGTTTTGAAAACGTTTAGAAAACCTTTTAAGAACGTCCAGAACGTCCTGGAAACGTTTTGAGAACGTTCAGAAAACCTTTTAAGAACGTCTAGAACGTCCTGGAAACGTTTTTACAACGTTCAGTAAGCCTTTTAAGAACGTCTAGAACGTCCTGGAAACGTTTTAGGAACGTTCAGAAAACCTTTTAAGAACGTCCAATATACAGTGAATTTTTAATAAACGCTAGGTCACACATGTATTTGATTGATTTTATGAATTTATTATCAAACATATTTACAAAATATGTACAAAGGCTTGGCAATACAGTACATCATGTATATTTGAAAAAGAGTATTGGTATTTCCCGAAGTGCCCCCGAAAGAACATACAATTCTAATATTCAGAATAAATTGTTATTTGATCAATATCGGTTCACAAACGGCTGAAATATCCATAAATATATTTTTATTCAAAATATTAAAAATGCTTGAAGACTACTTTGAAGAAAACAAATCTGAATAGTTCTTTAAAAAGCAATTGATATAGATATTTAATTATTATTTTAACAAACATTAAATGCAGAAACTAAAATTAACGGGTCATTTTGAATACTAACAGGGGCTTTACTTGGCCGTTTGTAATTATTACTTTGCACCGTGATGGTGCAGGTTTTGGTTTTAAAGTTAAGTTTGACCAATACTAAACTATCCCTTTAAAACTATAGATACATAACACATGAACAATCTACAAATAAAACATAAGAAAATGATAGATGAGTTGAAGATATGCCTCATTAACTGGCAAATATGAATACTCATATAATTCACGGGTCTATGTCTCTATGAATATACAAGGCAAAGATAAAATGAATAGTGTCAATAATTTTGCAGCACACAATAGATAGCAACTTTGGTAACACACTTTATAAAAGCAATTTGAGTTATTTACAGAACCTGGCAATTCATGCCAAAAAGATGCCCCAGCAAATGATTAAGAAATCTTTCTATAATAAGTCTTGATCTTTGGTAAAACCAAATAGTGGATTACTGTAAATTTGTTGTTTACTATATCAAATTCAATGTGAATAAATTCACCAGAACCTTTTAACAAAATGTCACAAATTATCATTAAATACATGTGAATAACCGATTTAGCTATGTGCCTCCACCCAGGATTAGCTTCATCATCCGGTGCAAAATATAACTATTCAAAAGAGTACATGTATTTACTTTCTCATCAACTTCTACAAGTGATAAAAATGTGACTATTTTAAGAAGTCACATTTCAAGTGAAAGTACGTCCAAACAAAACAAGGAAACTACACTCGTTTCAGCTCTACAAATTGGCAACACTGATGACACCAACTGTGAGTAGCTATCCATCAACTTTGTACTCAAAGTTTCATATTTTCTAAATTTTCCTTAAAGTTACACATTTCCACAGCTTTTAATCAGAGTATGTTCAGATTACTAATGACGAATAGCTTTCTACACAACATGCTTTGACTATGGGGGTTAGAAAATGTAAAATTTTGTGTACAAAGTGAATTTAGAGCTACTCAAGATGTCATCAGCATTGTCAATTTGAATAGCCGAGAGTAATTTACTAGAAAATGTAAAAAAAGAGTAGTTTCCTTACTTTGTTTTCCTTACCGAGTTTGCCCATTTCTTATTTTTAACTTTGTTCAAATTTGTCTCCTTTGATTGAAGCAGTGAAATTTCTAGGGTAGATTTCCCCTTTAAATCCGAGTAAAAAAGACCAAAGATTTAGTGGGCAGGTCAAGATTTCCCAGAAGCCTTGCATCTTACTTCAAATATAAAATCAACACAAAACACATGAACAATCTACAAAAGCTATTTGCAATAAACTGATAGAAATGAGTTGATATGAATTATTAACAGGCAAATATGAATACTCAAATTTAAGGGTCTATGAATATAGAAGACAAGGTTATAAGAGAGTTTGGCAGCACACACATTGGTTTCAGCATCCTTACAAAAAGGTGTACATTTACAGACCTATACAACTTTGTCTTGCATTCTCAACAAGATGTTGGCAATTCAATCCAAAAAGATACACCAACAAAACTGTTATGTCGCTGATAAAGTTTCTCCATTATTAGCTGAAATGGTCAAAATTTGGTTTAAGTATGAGTTTTAGGATTTTTTGCATTGCCCCTGAATGAAGGTATCTTAATCTACCTTGAATGAAAATGTGGTGTTCACTGGTTCGGTAAACGGCTCCCTCAGGTCTTCCACATCAACGGCCGCTCCCGATTTGGACAAAAGCAGTTTTTGTACCAACTGCGTCAGCTGCTGCTGCCCTTCCTCCAGCCTCTGCAGCGTACACACTACACAGTACCTGCACTTGAAAATTGCCTGAGAAGAAAAAAACAGACACATAAAATACATTATAATAACAGTTCAAGTCATTAAAAAGTTTGACAGCAAATTAATAGGATATTTTGGCGAGATATGTTTGATAGCTGTCCAATTTAGTCACTTCAGGAATATATCACCCAGCTTCAAAGACGACACCTTTGCAGCGCTTCCAACAAAGTATACATACTGTAAGGATTTAAAAGCGACTCTTCTGTAAGAAAACTATACCCATGCCTTGTTGATGAAATAAATTACATGTACGCCGAGATAATCTGCCTCTCTTATCCAATCCAACAGTATTGTAGTGTAGCAACTTAGTACAAATGGCAAATGTTGTTTTGTTAGTTTATACGCTCTATAGTATATGTTCTGATGATAAAAAAAACCTCAGAAACTTTCGTTTGTGAAATGCTATCTGAAAAAAACTTACTTTCCGAAGCCCGAGCCCTTGCTGGAGTTGTGGGTTGGAACTGAAAAATGCGATGTGGACTTGGACTTCACATTCAGTTTCGGCATTGGTATCTCTGCTGCCACAGCCTTAGTCGTTCCTCCGCGTACATGTTGTTTTCTTGATTCAAGATCTGAAAAACAGAGACACATTGCAGATGTTAAAAGGGATATCAAGACATGACAAGAATTCTCATAAACTGAACAAACTTTTGGGTAATGTAAACTTCTTGTCCGAAATTTATGCCTAGATTACAAATTAATTTCCAGTTTTGCCGGAATGGTGCCACATCTATTAATCATCATTTTGCATGGCTAGGACACAAAGCATGTCTAGCTTAAGCTATCCCAAATAAATTATCTTAGGTTTTCATCATCTGTTGGATTTTGAAGAAAACGAGAAATAAGATGTAAATTATACGTCTCTGGCCGAGCCAAGCACTACTAACCATCAAGAGACAAATACTTACCAGCGTCACTTCCGGAATCACTAGAAGATTTGCTTAATCTCTGGGGAAGACGTCTCTTTCGCTTCTACACGGCATCATCTTCCGATACCAGGTTTGACGTGTCCTCTGCCTTCCTGGCGTGTTTTGCGCTTTCACATAGTTGCCTGTATGTAAAAATAAAACAAATCAATCCTTAAGTTAATCTACGTTATTGGAAATCAATTTCTTTAAATAATGTGTCATCTGAACTAAACAGATTTTTTTTAAAGAGACGAAATTGAGAACAAGATATAGATCTAGGTCTCGATATTTCTAAAAAAACAATATTCATACAAAAAAGGTGGTTTGGGAGCTATTTCAATTGCCTAAAAAACAAACCTGTTGTAATAGGGGGTGGGATAATATAAAGTTGCTAAATGGTGGTGGAGGGAAAAGCATGGAATGTTCCACTCCCGTGGGATTTTAAATGCTATTGAGGGAAGAGTAAATAAGTCAAGAAATGAGCTGTGGTAGTCGAAGGACTTATTTTCTTCACGAAATAGCATTTTAAATCCCGATGGGAACTTTCCATGATTTTTCCAGACAGCAAAGTTAACAACTCAACTGTTTTAATCATCCGATTACCATGTAATGTAACGAGCCATGCGCACATACCCACTCCAGCAAAGAGTCCATGCTATTATGCGTATTGACCTCTAGCACTGCACTACGTGTTAATAGGCAGCATTTGCTCAAAAGGAATAGTCAATACACACATAATACACAAATGCACTTATCATGTCGATGCGGCTGTAAGCAAATTTTGACAGTAGACAAACAATTTGAATTTCTTAATTGTTCTTTCTAACAAAATAACATCGGTAAGTTGAACAAATTGTATTTTATTACTGCTATTTAGGTGTCATCAATTGTCACTAAAGTACAGATTTTTAGTGAAAGAGTTTTGTACAGTGGTGTTTGCAATGTTAAGTATCAATAGCACAGCTTTTAATACACACAGCCAGGATAGTAATGCAGCTATGTATGCACTAACTCCAAGAAGCTCCGACGCCGTTCGGCATCGGAGCTTCCTGGTGTTATGTGTGCACATACCCTAGCCTACCCAATTACCATACCACTGTTACCAGTCAATGCAATGAAAATTTCAACGGCCTGCACATGCGACATAGAGTCTGCCGTACTTTTAGTTTTAATGCAAATAATCAATATTTCGTCGCTGTTTTCACGAAGTGACGGTAGTGAAAAAAAATTGCATTCACTTTGCGTTACGATTTTCCTCACTACCGTCACTTCGTGAAAACAAGGACGATTTTATTTCATTTTACATGCTTCAAAATCAATCAAACAAAGCTTAAATTCCTTACAGATATCAGAATGTTAAAATAACGCTTACCTCAGTGTCGCAGTCTAACAGATTATTTGAAATCTCGAAGTCACGTCATCAAGCAGTCAACTCGTCAGTCAGTTTAAAACACGCGGCAAGCTCTGGAGCGAGCGCGCCGCACCAGCCGCGCCGGATACGATACTATACAGTGGTACGATTATATACGGTGCGTACGCACTTTGTATACACGTGGTTGAATGGAGCATATAAATGACGTAGCGCGGTCGGACTAATTGGGCTGGGGGAGGGGGGGGGGGAAGGGGCACAAACATTATGTGAGGGGGAGGGGTCACTCCTTATGTATTTCTTTTTTCTTCAAATAATGTCACCTTATGTTTTCTATTTTTTCCTCAAAATTATTGGGGGCACGTGCCTCCCTCCATCGATACGCCACAGGAGTGCATCAGTTTGACATACCTCGACCCCCCCCCATGCGTATGCATGTGGCCTTATTTCGCCAGCTGGTATTTTTTAAGAAATATTTATTTGGACATTAAAAAAAAATTCAACAAAATACGTCTGAATAAAACGTTCTGTAAACGTTTTACAGGACCTATCCAAGAACGTTTAATTTGTAACGTCCAAAAAACGTTTTCTGAACGTCTTCAAAAGACCTAGCTCCGCAGCGAATGTAAGGTCCCAACTTAGACGTTATATACACGTTTTTTAAACGTTTAATATGGACGAAGACAAAACGTTTATTTTGTAACGTCCACAAACGTTTTGTAAACGTCCTATATCAAACGTTCTGTAAACGTCCTATATCAAACGTTCTGTAAACGTCCTATATCAAACGTTCTGTAAACGTCCTATACCAAACGTTTAATTTTGTAACGTCCACAAACGTTTTGTAAACGTCCTATATCAAACGTTCTGTAAACGTCCTATATCAAACGTTCTGTAAACGTCCTATACCAAACGTTTAATTTTGTAACGTCCAAAAAACGTTTTTTAAACGTTCTAAAAAACCTAAACTTTGACGTAAATGAGAAGTCCAAACTTTAACGTTATATAAACGTTTTTAAAACGTTCATTTAGGACGAAGACGTACAGGACCTAAAAAAAACGTTTTGAAAACGTTCTGAAAACGTTCTGTGTTTGCTGGGAGGCTACTGATCGATCGGTCGCTGCTCTGATTTGTGACCATAGCTTTAAAGCTGATAAGTCTAGGTCAGCGATTGTGTGTTCGTTTGTACTTGTTTACAGACAAAATGCCATGATTAAAAACGAAAGCAACTCAAAAACTTACGTAAACAATGGTTGTGACGTTAAACATGCTAGAGTATTGATTTAGGTCGTTTATTAGCTCACGTTGCCATGGACTTACACATTTTAATAGCGCAACATGAACTGAGATGTCTGTATAGTATTTTTTTTGTTTGCACCTCCAAGACTTCTACAAAGCTATTCTGTGACAAAAGACTATTGTACATGATAATGATGATGAAGACATACGTCCAGCTGGTCTATTCCGACCACGAAAAAGTACAGTGACCTTCCGTCTGCGGTAGTCACTGTACCCCAAGGCGGTCTTTAGCCACTGTCATGTTTCCATGTGATGGTTAGTGTTGTGATCACGAATGATGTTTGGCGCTGATTACACTAAACATTGCCTCTAGAGAGATGGATCTGTAGTCAACTAGTCATTGCGGTTTGGTAAGAATAGTATCCCTGTTGATGAACTTACTCATCAAAATAGCAAATGTCGGTTACAGGTCAGTTCAGTAATGTCACCTTGAATTCTGGTGACGGGACTGTGTTTACTGAGAGAAATATCTTCAGATCACTTTTACTGGTGTATGAAGCAGTATAGTTACTCAGATTTGTAAAGACCCTGGTAATCAAAATTGAGAACAACTGCAACTTTACACTTGGGCTGAAATCTTCCCGCGCTTACGTGCGCGTATCAGCTCTTCTTATAGGCGTCATTTCTCCCACGTAATATTAATATAGACTATTTCTACCACGTAATATTACTATAGACTATTTCTACCAAGTTATATTACTATAGACTATTTCTACCACGTAATATTACTATAGACTGCAGCTGTCAATGCAAGTAGTATATAAGCACTCCTAATACTTTTTTTTCCACGATGCCACCTTCACCAAATTCGCTGATGCTGTCCTAATCCGCCAGACTAAGGAAACCTCCTAAGCAACAGGCATCCCTTTTTAATTAGATCTCCGTCATGTTATTTTATTTTTTGCACTGAAAAGCGCCAATTCTAAAGTACAGTTTCTAAAGTACAAATTGTTTAGTACATGTACAGCAATTTGATTTTGTTTGCTCTGAAATAATCATTCAGTTCGGTTGCTTTGCAGATCGTAAAAATGTTGGTTGTCAATAGGTATCACAGCAACATTTTTTTTGATAACATTATTTTGTAAATGGGACACAATAACATGCTTCCCTTAATCAATATTGATGTTCCCAATGGACTAGACCTGCTAAGTTAAACCCGGATTATTAGGAAGCATGTCCGGTTAAGAAATATATTATGTAGTTAGAAATATATAATGTAGTTACATCATCCGAATTATATTTTTAACTTTCTATTATGAGAAAGGTGAAAGTTTAACTGGGTTTTTACTCATCGGGCAATATTTATTCATTTCGAACAAAATCGAGGATCTTCATTAGATTTGACGGGGAGCAACACCTTAAGCGTCGACCTTAAGCCTCGTTGCTCTGGCACCGCTCCCAGTTCTGCTCTATCGCTAGCCAGGATGAACCTAGTCATGGCTTCTCCAAATAACATTCATGTGTGCCGCTTTGTAATAAACATCTGTAAAACTGGGACTATCTTCACTCTTGTCTTGTCCTATGACAAGTAACTCCCTACCTTAAAGCCCCACTTCACTACTTTTAGCTACGTGCATCCTCTATATAGCAAACAATGCCTAATCGGTATCGGTTGGTCCCCCATGGTCCCCTTTTTCTTATGATAATTGAGAACTGATTAAATGTGATAAAAACCTATCAATGACCATGCAGGGAGGTATATTCCATCTTGGCAAAACTAGTGCAGATAGGGTTTAACGTAAAACGCTTTAGAAAGGTTAGTTTTCCATAAACCAATACTAATCATGGATTATTCATGTTATTGTATATTCCAGAAAAAGAATTATATTTTGTAATTAGTTTATGTAATAAAGACGTCAATGAAGTTATGAGATATCATCTGACATCGAAGGAAAAAAATGCATGCAATTATCAAACGCTAAATTTTTAAGGAGCAAAAGATATCCTACCATATAATAATCCACATCTTTGACAGACAACGATTAAAACGTATTACAAAAAAATGTTTGAAAAATAATGAATATACGGGAATAAATAAAAAGAGAGAGAGAGAGATGGGGAAAGGGGAACGACAGAGAGAAAGAGGGGAGAGAGACAGTGAGAGAGAGACAGAGAGAGAGAGAGACAGACAGACAGACAGAGAGAGAGAGAGAGAGGGGGAGGGAGGGGGTGGTGCACACCGAAAATGGAGGTGAATGAAATACAAACAAATCATGAGAAAGAGAAACGATAGACAGAGAACGGTTGAGATAGAGTGGGAGGGAGAGACAGACAGTTTGAATGTTTATTTATTTAGAACAAAGACCTGCATTCGTAAACTCTAATTCCGACTAACATAACTAGGCCCTAAGCTTGATCTTGCAGGACTCTGGCGCCATTCAAACAAGAAAAATTACTCTCCAATAGTCGTCTTTGAGGATCTCTTTCTTGGCTGCTAGGGAAAGTCCCATACGACTGCGCTTCGTATCGAATCGAGGGTTAAAATAAACGGAGGTGTTGATTGGCCCTGACAGAGACAACACCTCAAACAAGCTCTCCCTTCACAGTCCTGACACAAGTAGACCAAACTGTCTTCGGCTCTCCTCGTGTTGTCTACCCGGCGCAGACCCATGTTAAGCTTCGGTCACAAATGCCATCACGAACTGCTACGAACGCCGTACGAACGATTTTCAGGCAATGGAAATTCGGGAAGACAATGGAAAAACAGGGAGATTCGTCCTAAATTATCGTTCGTACGAACCTTTGTGACCGTAGCAAAACTTGGCTTGGGTAAAGTGGTATCAGGGTGCCTAATCTGGGCCCTGTTTCATAACACTTTTCATCAATAGCAAGTTACAACAACTGTTAAAAGCTACTGAAATAGTGGCATTTGATTGGCTGAGAGCAGATTTTGTCATAGAAACGTAGCATTTGCTATTGATAAAAAGTTTTGTGAAACAGGGCCCAGGAACTTGTTTTGTAACCACTTTTCTGCCGTGTGAGATTTTTGCCTGCAAACGACGAAAAGATTCTTCATACGACTGTTAAAGAATTGAAGAATTTCTTGACTAGCCATAAATACGGGACGGCTGTCCCATAGCCCGAGAAAAGGCTGGTGTAAACGGGAAAATGTACACATGTTTTTACATTGTTCATAATTATCAAATGTTTTGGTTCTGTCTTTTTTTATTCTGGTTTATGTGTGGCATTCTCTTATCAAATGAATCACAACGCGGGACTTAATTACTACCTTATAGATAGATAAATTGAGGTTGATTTATTCTGTAACATATTATTCGGGTTTTGCAAGCGAGATGATATAATAGTTTTCCAGACCCCAAAATCAAAGGCCTTCAAAACAGCTTCCGTTTCCTTGTGCATCGATGCTTGAATAGCATGTCATTCATATTCTTCTTATGTTTTTGTCCAGAGCAAAGGGCGAGGATCGAATTGAGGACCTATCGTACGAGAGTCAACAGCCTTTACCAATACACCGCAGTGCCTCCATCGCACTAGAATCCTTGTCACAATGGAGCGACCCGAGCGGAAACGTAAAACATTAAATTAATGTAAGAGTTCGGCTAGTTGTGCGGTCAACTGCGTCAATGAAGAATCAATAACTGTGCACTACCTGTTCGATAATTTCATTTCATTTAATCTATTTATTTAAGCACGGTCACTCTCTCAGCCTTTACGGTTGATTTTCAGAAAGTCCGTGACTAAATACAAAATATACAAATTATATCACAAAACAAAATCAAGTAACAAAAGATAACAAAACATAAAAATATGCAAAATATTCGAATCAAATCAACAACTAAAAATAAACAAAGAAAACATGAATTATTATAATGTACAAAATAAAAATTAACAATAATGAATAAAAAGTAGATAATTGACAGAGAAGTGTATTGTAAACCGAGAGTCTGATTGACTCTCCTACCAAGGGTCAGCCCCAATAATCAAGACGACATTCAGGATAACTATATTGCTTCGTTGTTAAAGGTTGTATTAAATCTGTTCCATTTATACCTCGAACATTCTTATTGTAGGTTGATTTCACTATACTTTGAAAATCCTTTTCAAGGAAACAAAATCAGTTTCATTCCAAAGACTACTTCAAACCGCAGAGGTCGCATTTTCTGTGTTAGTTTATCCATAGGTTGTGAATGATTTGGGTAACAACCTCCGGCCACCGAGCCACATTTGTTCTCTTCAGATCCATGTCACTGCTTGTACCAGGAAGGGACAGTGGGAAAATCTGGCAACAAGTTTGTATGGCTGGATTTAAAGACATCCGCAAAATAACGTTAGCAAATACAATTCTGGCTGAAACGGTCGAATAATAGCCAGATAAAATTATGTTGATGGACAAAATAGTTTTTTCTCTAGGTTTCTGTTTACATCTTCACAGTGAAAGCTTTATTTTAGGGGATAGAAATAAAATATTATTTCAAAATAATATATCCGAGATCAAGAGTATGAAAACATTAAAGGATAATTTAACATTAACTTAACAGTGCTGATTAAATATTCAATATTAGATATTATTTCGAGATTTCTATAATCTATTATTTTATTGTATAACTCCTGTGTACTATAAGTTTTCTGTGTCAGACATATTTACATCAACATATTTTCATTTTCATTCTTATCATCATTATCATCAACACCATCACCATCATCATCACCATCATTAGTTTGTAATTCTTTTAATCATCCACTCCGTCCCGAGCTATTACGTTATCAAGCAAACGCTTATTGTGACAGCCCTTCTTCTATAGATTTATTTTTGACTATTTCTTGATAGTGTCTTTTGTGTCAGTTATCTTTTGTTGTAAGGTCAACATTTTCTATCATTATTATATTGTGTAATAGTTAAACGAAATTGTTGTATTTTGTATACGTTATTTCGTTAAAATGTAATTTGATTTGTATGTTTTGCAGAAGGAAATAAATTCGATTCAATGAAACACACAACAAAAAACACGACTCCAAACAAAATTGGGTCAAAACACTTTACCTATTTCTTGTCATATTTTAAATCCGACATTAAAATGAGTCATCTACAAGAATAAAAAATCTCACTCGTTAGTTTTTGCACCTTTTCCATGAAGAACTCAGTCAACCGTCTCTATAAAGGTAATACAAAGTTTTGGTATAGAGTCATGAATTTGCTTCAAATGAACATATTGGAAGCATATATGCGATTTTACAATATTCAATTATCGTTATCGCGATTGAAATCGAGACTAAAGTGATGAAATTTTAAATAATAAACTCTTTATGTTGTATAGCTCCCTCTCAAAACTGATATTACTTTAGCTTTAAAACAATGTTTCTTGACTACAATCGACCGATTTGCTATTCCCGTTTGGAAATTATATATATCAGAACTGCATATTCTGAGATTTGCATGGTCGCAGCTACCATGGAATGGCCTTAGGCGCTATTTGAAATATTTGAATTTTACCGGGAGCACCGGTAAAATTTTGATTATTCAATTTCTCGAGAGCAGAAGTGTTTTAGGGGTTAAATTTTCTAGTGCTTAATACATCCACAGGGTCATCCAAATATATCAAAATTTTAAAAATAAAAATTTCTCAAAACTTTGCATTACCTTTAAAGGTCGACATTGAGAGTGTGGAGACCTGTCAGAGTTGGTTAGAAAGATGAACCTCTATGGGGTTCACCATTCTGATCTCACCACTGATCTCTGGTCGTCAGGTTTGTGGGTGAATATGAGTGCCATGCTCTAGTTAGCGTTTCCTGTTTAGAGAGCGGAGAGGGGGGCAAAAGAGGGAGTTGCAGAAGAGAGGGTGAGAGTCTGGAGGGGGGTGAAAACGAAGAGGTGTGGAATAATGCTTATACATATGAAAATTATGGAAACAAGTATAAGATTGGTGTCAACTTTCGAAGCAATGGTAAAGTGGGACAAACTTTTTTTGAAATTGAAGGATCTAAAAAAATGCAGTTCAGATAGATCAATACATATCGAGATAGATAGATAGCAAGAGAGAGGTAGATAGCGAGAGAGATTAGAAGGGGAGAGAGCGAGAAGAGGAAAGAGAGAAAGAGAAATTGAGAGTGAGAGTTTGAGTGTTTGTGCAAAAGGGTGCAAATTTGGCGTTGGGGTAAGATATCGAACTTGATCTAAACAGCACATATAAGACTCTTACATGAATGTTTCCGGATAAAATTTATGGACAAAAATGGAAGCCTAAAGACCCATCAACCCTGATCAATGCAAAATTTAACAAACCGTTTAGTGATTATTATGTGAAACCAACCATGGTATTTAATTGAACATGAGCCTCATCATTATAACCAAATTCAAGAAAATCAGGCATCCTTTTGTAGTTGAAGATGGAAATCAATTTTTCCCCTAATTGACATTTCAGAAATACCGCAAGAGATTATGTAATTCCGTGCAATTTCAATCACCATTCATCCATTATAAAAACCGCCATTTAATGCACAGGAAAGAGTCGAAAGTTGCAAATAATTGCATCGGCCACGAAACATTCAAGGTCATACTAAAAAAATGTCATGTCGGCTGGGTCTCTGAGCTGGGAACAAACACTGATTTGCCAATAAGCCGAACTAATCCCCTTGTCTAGAGTCATCTCCACTGATCTAGTTCAATTTCCGTCAGAATGTAATAATTATTATGCGCAAAAATATGGGGAACCGGGAGGAGGCTGGCTGGCAAGATTAGTACGTAAAGGTATTGTTCATTGAGCATGTCGAGCGTTAGACTTAACAAAAAAAAAACAACAAGAAGTAGGTATCTATATTTGCGATTCTACCCTATGCATTCTGCAATTTTTTTTGAAGAAATAGGTTTACATGGTTTGCCAAATGTGCTAAACTACTGGTTTATGATGGCTACAGCAACAGGGAAAACCCATACAGCCCTTATCTGGATTATGGCATTGCGGATTATTGTGTATCCTTGTAACGTACTATCATGGTGAAAGATGATTCTTTTGAATAGAAATGACAATGACAGAAGTAAATATGAAAAAAACTCACCAGTTTTCAATTTAGTTTTAAACCATTTTACATGTCGTCCAAGGTCACCTGTAAATATTAGACAGGAACAATTTCATCATTAACCAAAATAATCATAATTGGGTGAAAGGAAAATGTATTTTTTCACCAATCATTCTGCTTTCAATTTGTCATATTTGAGGTTTAATAACGAAATTGCAATAACATGTATGTTCACATGCGTCTTAAGTGTTTCATTGATATTTCAAGTGGAAAAGTGCATCTTCGAGAGCAGACGTTTGAAAATAAAGTTTTGAATGACTTTCTGACAGGAAGAGCAACTTTATGGTAATCGACCATAATTATTTGGCATACAGTAAATTATTATTCCCTTGTCCATAGTTTACTTTTCGGTAGTTAAATATATCTTTGTCCTTTTTATTAGGCACACGAACAAAAACATAAACTTTTCGAAAGGAGTCACAAGACACGTGGAGAATATCACAGATATAAATTGAAAGCACAGTGATATGACGAAGAGAAGGGAATGATTAAAAAAAGACTTCACCTTTCATTTGTACCTTCATTTGTTTTTATTCTTCATTTTTCATCGACTAACTTACTCTTTTTTTTCCTTTCCTTCTGTTTTATTTCTTTTCCTGAATGTATCTCTCCTTCGCAGATTTTTTTTGTTTCACTACAGAAATGTCCTTCTTAAAAAAGATTACTTCAAAGATCTTTAAAGATCTCTTTTCATCTATTTATGACTTTATATTACGACGTCCATCTTTAACGTTCGGGGAAGAGGGTGCTTTTAACTTTCACCTGTCCACGATATTTTAATTGAAATAATTAATGGATCATGATATAAAAGGTTGGAAGACCCCAAACTACTTTTCTTAAAAAGGAGCCGTGACCGGGCAAACGTTTTATAATATCATATTGCTGTTGAGATTTTTGGTAACGATATTATTAATTTTCTACAAGCTCATGACGGTTGTAATAGCTTAGTCCATGAGCTCGCCTACGCATAATACCTGGCTTGTATTATTACAAAGAAGAACTGTCTGCACGCATATAATAATTTCGATATATTATGTTATTCTAGGAATTATGCCTAATACCTCTGAAATCACATATACATGATTATATTTTTTTGTAGAAAAAGAAGAGACTAAAATTAAAATAATCACTCCCTTACAAGGGGGCGAATTAGAAGCCTACCCCTAAAGTCATGACTAAATAACTGATGGGGGAATCATTTCCTCCTCCTCTCCCCCCCCCCCCCCCACACGCCCTCTCTCTCTCTCTCTCTCTCTCTCTCTCTCTTACAAGGAAGGCGCTGATCGGAGGTTTCCCTCACCTCCTACCGATATAATTCGCAACTAATTAACTGATAAAGAGATTAAAAATACTTTTATAACATACTTTTTTGTTTCGAAAATAATCACTTCCTTCTCCCACATTATGAAAGTTTATCAAAAAAGGTGAATGAGGAGCTGTCTTCACCTCGATAGCGAAATGGCTGAAAGGGGGCGATTAAAACTCTCGGAAAATGACTTTTTGTTTCGAAATAATCACTCCCTCTTCTCTCGCTTCCAAAGGGGAGAACAAGAAAAGGTTTTCTTCACCTCCTACGCTTGTATGTCCGACTCATCGAGGTTTGTTCCTACCTTTATGCTTTGTCATAGACTAGTGAAAGATGGGCTGTGACCCCTGTTTAGGTCC
Source organism: Strongylocentrotus droebachiensis (assembly GCA_035222895.1). Lineage (NCBI taxonomy): Eukaryota > Metazoa > Echinodermata > Echinoidea > Camarodonta > Strongylocentrotidae > Strongylocentrotus > Strongylocentrotus droebachiensis. The sequence continues at coordinate 42,975 of JAVYIG010003891.1, forward strand.
GAACAAAAGTACACCGGTGCTTGACAGGTTGGGGGATGAGTGGCGGAGAGACCTTTAACTTTATTCTCGTTTCGGTGATTATTTCCTTTCTGGTTTGTAGATGCCTTGATTGATGGATCATGCCATTTATTCAAATGCACAATATTTATTTTTAAAACCTGATCCATGTACACATTTATATTTAGAAGAAACCCGATTCTTTATGCTACGGTCACAAAGGTTCGTACGAACGATTACTTCGTACGAATCTCCCTGTTTTTCCATCGTCTTCCCGAATTTCCATTGTCTGAAAATCGTTCGTACGGCGTTCGTAGCAGTTCGTAATGGCATTTGTGACCGAGGCTTAAGATGGAGGTATATGACTGTCTTCTACCCTGTTTTAATGTGAAGTAATAACTCGTAAAACGATGTGTACAATGATTTAATGCAATTACTGTAGTACAGTGAATATCAATGTAATTAAAATGTATAGAAAATGTAAATGCTTGTAATTGTCTTTGCCGTGTTAATTTGACAGCTAGAGGACGCTAGTCCAGTTTGTCAGACGATAACAGGATTATGAACGCGCCATATTCTTCACTGCCTCTCTCTCTCTCTCTCTCTCTCTATTTATCTCTCTCTCTCTCTCATTATCTCTCTCTCTCCCTCCCTCTCTCCCTCTCTCTCTCTCTCTCTCTCTCTCTCTCTCTCTCGTCCCATTCATCACAGTCTCTCCCTTTCTCTCCATTTCTCTCTCTCTCTCTCTTTATCTCTCTCTCCCTCTCCCGTTCTCTCTCTTTATCTCTCTTTATGTTATTCTTTGGGTTCATCGTCTCCGTCCCTCCGAAATGTTGGTGATGCAATGCAATCTTTATAATTCATTTTCCACTGAATATTTTCTGACCTTATAGCATTCACTTGTAATGTTTGCCTCACAATCAACTTTCCTTCAATTAAAAATTAATAAGATAGAAATCGGTTAGAGTTAGGAATTCATCGGTGTGTTCGGTTATAATTACAGATAACTATAAGTCCTTACATGATTTAACTTTTATGTAATATACGTAAACGAATTTGATCTTTTAAAAACCATTCTAAAATACTAGTGCGATACTTAAACTAGTGCCCTGACTCTAATGGCAACATTCCCAGCATCCATTGTCACCGATAACCATCATCACCCGGGATGACAAAACAATTTGTTGGAAAAACAAAAATAACCAGGTGACATTTGAGCAAGTTTGGAGATATCTTGTTCGAAGCGACGGATGACTCGGGTTTTCGAGGACACACGGTCGTGAGGCATCGGGATCGCGTGTTCAGTCCTCCCGCCTTCTTCCCGCACTCTTTTCCTATCAACCGCCGATGGAAAGGATTTCCCGACCGACTAAGCCATTATTTCCGACGTGAAAAAAGTACACAAGGCCCCTCTTTTTTCTTCTTCTCTGTTCTCACTTTTATCCTTTTTTTTTCCTGGCTTAAAATATTGCGAATTGATGATGCTGCCGCGGTGACGTTTGACAGAATAGGAAGGTCGTTTAAAACGCGCAAAAGTTGTGTTTCTGCGCCAGGTATGACTATGAGTGAAGATGGGCGAGCGATTTTGAATCAGTCCGATTGATCTGCCTCTTTAAAATAATTGTTAAAAGTTTAATTGAATGGGTAAAGCACTTTTTAAAATCATCAATTATTGTCTCATTAATAAATCTGAATAATTCCATAGTTCCAATAATTTTCCATGTCGAAATTTGAGTCGTCGTTTAAGATAAAAAGATAAAACTCTGTAATCATGCGACCACGAAAGCATAGATTGCGATATTTATTCAGAAAAATCATAATGAAGTATAAAATGTAGTATTTAGGACTGTTTTTTCCGACTGCACGCCGGTTGGTAAAATTGTATCAAATTACCTTTTTTAACGCTCTAAAAGCGGAAAGGAATTAAGGAATGATTACTTAGTGTGTGGCTTATTCAACACGTTGGTTTCCAGGATGATTAGTTAATTCGTGAAAATGTGTTTGTTGAAAAGCCTATATTTTCTGTAACGACAAATGTATGACGCGTGGGAACGTGAATTAAATGAAGAAACCAGACTGAAACGGCGAATAAATTCTACATTTTAAAAAGCCCACTGTTTTGTCGAAATTGACTTTTTTTTTTTATCCATGCTATATAGTCATGTTTCTAGGCAGGGGCGGATCTAGCTTTTTGCTAAGGGGGGGGGTTGACCAAAATAATGACGATGCGGAGCATCGTCCACGAGCCGCGAAGCGGCGATCCGATTTTTTGGGGGGTGTTTATTTGAACCCCGTAAGTGATGTTTTCCTGGCATCTATTAACACAATGGAGACCATAAAAAGCAGTGCATGATAACGTCTTTTTAAATCAAGTAACAGTTAAATACATAGTTATATCCAGAGTTATCATGTGTTTGGTTAAGTTACCAGATGAGTTGAATATCTTCTCACAATATTTGCACTTGAAAGGGTTTCTCTCCAGCGTGCGTTCTTTTTTCTTTCTTTTTTTCTTTCTTTTTTTCTTTTTTTTTCCTTTTTTTTTTTTTTTTTTTTTTTGGGGCCGCCCAAGGGGGGGGGGGGGGGTTGCAACCCCCCCCTGGATCCGCCACTGCTAGGTTCGTCTTATAATATCAACAACTCTTAAACCAGAAACAAACTTTTTTTCTACGCATTTTACAAAATAATTCCTGCTACTTTTCTGACTTCGCTCAGTGCATATTGAATGTTGTCTTCGATCTTAGTTTGAAGAGGTGATACCCTTCGTATGCTGTCACCCTGATGCAATGCGCCCTTTGGTTTCTACAAATTGATGAGGATAGCTGCCAAACTGGAGTGTAATGCTCCATTTACGCTGATCCAGTACCGAGCTTATTGGCAGCGACAGGGGCGCTAATCTTTGGTGGGGGCGTATACTCTACATCTCACTTCACTGATCTGTACATCACTATTAAATGTAGGGTATATAATACTTTGATTCCAAGTGTGTAGGAAAACAAAATTCACACTGCATATTAAAACTATGGGTAAATGATATCTTTTTGTATAAATGGTATAGTATGTTACGAATAAATTATAATAACAAGAGCAGCAACATCAACAGCAGTAACAACAACAACAACATCATTAAGAACAACAACAACAACAACAACAACAACAGTAATAACAACTTATTTCATAACGATTCTAAGTGGCCTGTTGAGTTATCTATAGAAAAGCTGGAGAATAACAACGACGCCCCTCTCCTAACCCCAAGGCACAACGCTCAGCTCCCATGTAAAGTTTTGTAGAGTAAAGTTTGTTGTTAATATTTCTATTGTTGTTGTTGTTGCTGTTGTATGTAAAATTATATTGGCATTTCCTATGTGTATGTGTGTTTATGTGTGTTTGTTTGTTTGTGTGCGGTGCGTGTGTGTATGTGGGAGTAGCATACGGGGACACATTAATATTGCCATGAAACATTACTGCAGTCGAACGGATACAGTTTCGTTTGGTGAACAGAGGCTTAACTTTCAGCATGAACCTACTTTTTTTGGTGGAAAGAAAATCGACTATTCAATTATATTATCCCCATTGCCTGACCTTCACGGAAGCTCCGATCCAATTGCATCTACAAGCTGTATCCTTCTTGTTAACGCCGCCAGTAATGGATGTCGACATTTTTGTCACGTGATTCTAATGATCAGGTGACCTTTTCACATTTTTGGAAGTGGAGGCAAAGACTAAGGCATGTGCTCTAGTTGGCCAAAAAGCAACAGCTGACTTATCGTAGACGTGTTGGAATTCGAGTTCATAGAGAGAGCAAATCTGTCTATGTTTATAATGAGTAGTATTGAACGATGAAAATATTGTGCAAATGATATTAACGATACTACACGTATATACAAGAAGATCAGCCATTGTCACTCACTTTTACCCACAACGATTGCCTTTCACTCGATGCACGATAAATGTGCACAAATAGAAACGTAATTATGGTAATGAGGTGCTTTTATTGCTCGAACTTGAAGCAATATTGCCTCCAACCTTTACTATGCATGGTGTTCGTTTTTTTTTATTTGATGGAGTGTCAAGAATACTCCCTTAAGAATTCACGCACGGTCCACACTTGCACTTTCATTTGCTTGTGCAAATTGAAACATTCCATCTTTTACGAGATTTAAACGGAGGAAACTGGGAAGTATTGATATCTAGGCTTTTGATAATAATATTTCCCTCATTGTAATTAAATTGTAGTAGTGCTTGTGACAAATTTGGGATAAGAACTTTTGATATCCGCCGACAGACTGGGGGCGTTGGTCGAAAGTCGCCTTGTTGAACTCTTAAACTTGCAAGGAACTTAAGCAGTTTCGATGTATCTGGCTCTTCTCGTACAGGAGCAATGGCGTAACTACGGGGCGCACGGAGGAATGCCCTCTCTCCTTTAAAACATGACAAAAAGGGGGAGAGAGAGCGGGAGGAGTGTGAGAAGTAGAAAGTGAGATGAAGGAGAGAGGGGAAGGAGGGATAAGAGATAGAGAAAGAGAGAGTAAACTAGAGTGGGTGCGAGGGGGGGGGCGTTAAGACCCTCTCACCGCGCCTCTCCTGTTCACTGGTGCCCCCTCCCCCCTCTTCAATGTCATGGCCCACTATACACTACTGTAGATTGTGGCTCAACGGCATAAAGAGACCAAACGTCTTTTCTCATCAGGAAAATGGTGTAAAAATTGGCAAGCAGTGGAATAGTACGGTAACTATCACACCCTGTCTACGCTCTCTGGCCCAAATTCTTAATTGAATACATAACGTTTACACAAGGCGTTATCCAACAACAGCTGAATGCAATGTGTCATGTGGACTTCCAAGGTGTCTCAAACTTGACCCAATTTTAGGCCGATTCTTGGCGGTATTATTAATTATTAGTCATGTCCATAATGGCTAAATACACTCTCCGCGACCTTCCAGTCCCCATTTTGATTTGATTGTACGACACATGCTACGGCGACCAATATGAATGTTCAACGGTCTTACAAATCGACTTCTAACCCTAACGTTGGATATGAACCCTAACCCCTAACCCCAAACCCTAAACCATAATCCTAACCCTAAACATAAGCATAATCATAAGCCTAATCCCAACCCTAATCCAAACCTTATCCTCAGCTCCAGTCGCAATCCAAGTCCTAACGGCTTGTCTTGGATAGAGCATGGACCTATTCGTAGTAAGTCAATGGACAGAGTAAAGCCTATTATGCCCATCGCACACGAGGCGTTATTTTATTGACGTATCACTGCGTCAACTACTGACATGTCCTTTGACGCAATTATTGACAGTGACACCAAACAAAAATGATTTAATGTAAAACCAAACATTACATTCAATTTCTATAGTGGATTTACTTATATTTTTTTTGCATTTTTTCAGGCAATCAAAACGACCCCTCGTGTCCGACTTGCATAACACAAATCACCTCCTTTCTGGTAGGCCCCTTTAATAAAACAGAGCACCGACAATAAAAAATCTTATTTAAATCTTAAATCGTTCGGATTTTGCTTGACCGACAAACTGTCACAAAAGTGTCAAAATTGTGTGGTTTTTTTAGCCGAGGAAGCGCCTTGTTCTAGATCATAAGTTGTCTTTGGGGATATTGTCAGCTTGTTGTTGTTTTAATCTTTCACTGTCACATTCAAGGTTGATATTCTGTCTATCAATCCTGGGACAAATCTCATAAAAATGATGGCATTTTCCCCCTGTTTCAGAAGATTTGGTGGTTCTTTGTATCGATAATTTTTTTCTAATTCAATCATTCATTCTTTTATTTATTTATTTGTTTATATATTCATATATTAGTTATTCATTTATTTATCGTTTATTTATAATTTTATCTCTTCATTTATCCATATAATTACGTATTTATATGTTTATTTTTTAATTTATTTATGTATTCATTTAAGTGTTATTCAATCATTTATTTATTTCTAAAAATTCATTAATCTTATTTATGTCGCCGCCAGATTTCGGAACTTTACAAATTCAGCATCGCCACACCCCCCCCCCCCCCCCCGCCTCAAACGCCTTTGTAAACTATAAGAATCCTTGGTTTCCATCTCAGTGACAAATAATAATAAATAGTAAAGATTGTCAGTTTATGAAAGCAATAGTAATTGCTTGACATAAATATTAGGTAGAGGCATTTAGAAGGAATGGTTTTACGCGACTATTAAACGGCGACCTGACAGGATTGTAAACATGTGCAATATTGTCCAAAATTCGATACGGTATTCCTTGCAGTATTACACACCAAGAAGGCTTATTTAGCCATTGCCTCATAATCTTTCTTTTCACGAACATGGCAAATATAGACAAAGAAAATAATGAAGATTAGAAATTGATCTTAATTCAAATGAGAGAAATCTCCCAGGCCTGTGTTGATTCAGAAAATAACAATTAAAGATAAACTCCAGTTCTGGTAAAAAAAGAAAATTAATTCTCACAGAATCAAACGAAACTTACACTGAATGTTCAAGATTACAAATAAATGGCATGTGCCAAACAATTTTGGAAGAAAATGTATACTGGCTGAGTAATGAGCATAGAAAGACAAGAAAATCAAGGTAGTACTAGCCCCGACACCATGTGTGTTGTCCCATATATAGCTTTCTGTGTACAGTGCTTGTTACTTTACCAAGACTCGGTCAAATTTATTATGATTTTGATTACTCCAGAACCTTGAAGTGCACACCAATACTTACATGCTACATGATCAACTGTTTCTGATCATTTCCACACCTTTTCTTTCACAATGCAATCGCATTACCAGTACTAAAGTTTATCTTTAAAGCGAGGTCATTTAAAAAGTCATACCAAAATAATGTTGTATTTGTATGTTTTTTGTTTAATTAGTTTGTTTTTGTAGTGCTATAGTGTTTTTTTTCTTTCTTAAATCAGCTTAATGGCATTTATTCCAGAATATACTTCAATAATATTTCTCGAAATATTTGATGCATTTCTGCATTGACTGTGGTAAGAGGCATCTGTGGACGAATTGATTTTTAATCTTTAATACAATTATTTATTAATATGATTTCGCGCTTTCCCTAATAATAGGATAACGTCATAACGAGATTGTAAGTATATCCAACATAGCACAGATAAAATATCAGTTTTACAGAAAAAGGCGACTGAATCCCATCATTATGCTATTGCCTCGGATTGCATTATTTCCATGGCTGTCTCTCAACCCAATTCCATTCTACTTCGACGTTTTACTGATGATTATTGACATATTTTAATTCATCAAAAACGAATCCCTCGCTTGCTCTCGATAAAGGACACGTGTCAGCTATGATATAGAGATGGACAAGGCATGGACAACTTCACAATTGAACAACAAGCAATAAAAGCAAAAAAGGGGGAGACATCAAAATGACAGCGATTCTAAAACACCTCGGACAATAGACAAGGAGGGGCGCATCAACGCACCATACAGTCAAATCCTCCCGTTCTCCGCCCCTCTCGTTTGATGCCAATTTCCCGTTTCGTGTCCAGCCGAATCGACGGGGGCTTTTGGCCAGGAAATGAGCATTGCCTCGTTAATTCATCTCTTCTCGTAATATCATTTTCTTTCGCCTGTAATCCCCCATTCATAATTTGACGATGGAAGCCCGTATTTCCTTCCCGGCCTTGACCCTGATAAAATACGAGTATTGTCTGCAAAGGTTTCTACATCTTATTCTTCCTCTAAAATAACCCCCTTCCTGTCCCGCGCTGTCAATCTCTCTCTCTCTCTCTCTCTCTCTCTCTCTCCCCTTTTCTCTCTCCCCCTCTCTTTCTTTCTCTCTCTCTCTCTCTCTCTCTCTCTCTCTCTCTCTCTCTCTCTCTCTCTCTCTCTTCCATCCCCCCTCTTCCTCTGTAATCAGCTTATTTTCCTCCTCCTGTGCATGTCTTGGTGCGAGAAGCAGAAATTATCCTCACACATTGGAGATAATTACCTGACATGTAAGGCCGCGGGCCCCCGCTGCTTTCTCGAATCAATAGGTGTACCCCAGATTGTGTCATCCTCCCATCGAGATTACAACCCGGCAACCTTGCCCTTGGAGAAAGTAGAAAGAAAGAAAGAAAGAAAGAAATGAAGAAAGGAAGAAAGAAAGAAAGGAAGAAAGAAAAAGAAAGAAAGGAAGAAAGGAAGAAAGAAAGAAAGAAAGAAAGGAAGGAAGAAAGGAAGGAAGAAAGAAAGAAAGAAAGGAAGAAAGGAAGAAAGGAAGGAAGAAAGAAAGGAAGAAAGAAAGGAAGAAAGAAAGGAAGAAAGAAATACATAAATAAAGAGAAGAAAGAGAGAGAGAAAGAGAAGAAAGAAAGAAAGAAAGAAAGAAATAAAGAGAAGAAAGAGAGAAAGAAAGAGTAGAAAGGAAGAAATAAATAAATAAAGAGAAAAGAGAGAGAGAGAGAAAGAGAAGAAGAAAACAAATTAAAGAAAGAAGAAAGAAAATAAGCAAGTGATAATGATTGATTTGAATTTTTTGCTCTCTCTCTTCCTATTTTTTTTTTAATCTTTCACTTCCTTGTCTTTATTTTTTTTCGAAACTGTATGCGCGTGTGGATGTTTATTTTTATTGTTTGTTTGATTATTTTTGTGTTGTTTGTTTGTTTATTCATTTGCCTGATGTTTGTTTTGAAGAAGAAAAAAAAAAATGTTATGGAAAATCTGAAGAACACTTAAACCAGTGCATTACGACAGTCTGATTTACATAATTTCGTTTCTTTCCAATGCTCAACCAGTCAACCGTGACTAAAAGAAATGTAATAAAAATGTTATGGATCTAAATATTTGCAATAGAGATAGCAGTTTTGTTTGTTTGTTCGGTGTCTTTTTTGTGGGTGTCATCATATTTTGTTTTCTTCCCATTTTGCTAGGTTTCTTCAAATATCAAAAATGAACATCATAACTCATAATAGGTAAGGCCTGCATTTAAAACGAGGGCAAAGTAAATCAAATTCCACAGTGATGAATTGTATAATATTTCAGCTGAATTTAAGCATTTGTAAGCATACCAAAAAAATTAGCCCAAAGAAAGGTTCATTTCATGAAATTCTGAAATGTAATGAATAATTTTATATGGATTTTAAAATTAATGGCGTATAAACTGGCACCCGAGTCAAACACAGCTAAATACTGTGCGCCCCTACCTAATGAGATCAGCTTTAACTGAAAGGTGTTTGTTTCTTTCCAATTTACACTCCTAATTAATTATCAATTTTACCATACAGAATTTCAAAGTATCACAACAACTAAATTATTTTCAATTTTAAACATAAAGTCAATTTTAAACATAAAGTCAATTTTAAACATAAAGTCAATTTTAAACATAAAGTCAATTTTAAACATAAAGTCAATTTTAAACATTAAAAGCACATTTTGATTTCATCCGATATCCAGGACGAGAATGCAACAATTTAAGTTCGCAGGGTTGATTTTAGTAATTAGTTAGGACATAAAGATATAATGGTATTCCTAACATTGAAAATATTGTAGTGCCCTTGGTTTTCGCGATGGTCAACTTTGCCTTTTTTCCTTTTTCAATACTAGCCCTCTACGTTGCTTGAGTGATGAAAGCGTGGAGTTGCCTTAGCAGCGTCGACGTGATTACGTACGATCTACACGATTGGTTGGAGAGTAATAATTAGCAGAATATTTTCCAAGCCTTGACCAATCAGGTTAGATGTGTCATAATAACAGCTGTGGAACCGTAAGCATTGATTTCACATCAAACTTCCCTGGAAATTCGTCTTTGGCTGTCGTTTCCAGTCCTTAGTAAGACCATTTCGATAATTCAAGTACCGCAATTGATCAACATAGATCTAATAAGGTAGACAAGGTTAAATTTTAATCGTAAGGCTATAGATTTAGGTCAAAACTTACTTTGACTCGGCCCATGGCATGATTGGGTGTCAGCGCTGCCTAGAATAGATCTAGGCCGATGCTGAGGTGCACACGTCCCCGGAGTTGGGCGGAGCAGAGGATCGCATGCAGGTAGGCGTAGACCGAATTTTCCGTCTCTTTCGTTCGTTAGCCTCTTATTGGGGTAGGGTCGGCCGGCTCTCTCTTTAGAGACGGAAACCGTCTATACACATTCCCTTGATAACGCCACGACCAACTCTGGTCGTAGCGTTTTGCCCCCAAAATCCCCCAAAATGTCATTTTACCTCATGCATTGATTATTTAAAATTAGGAGAAGGTTTTACTACCTCGGTTCCACTTACCAACTTGACTGTATAATCCGTTTAATGGTCCCTTTTAAGGAAATTACGGGTCTAAATTGACAGCCGTGTTGAAAATCTTGCAAGGTGTGTTAAACTCTCGCTGCCGGAGTCATCTAAATCAATCGCATCCCTTCTAGATCTAGTCTACGCCGAAGGCAAAATGATTATGAAGGAAAAACTGTGATAACGCCATTACGAGCGTGTAGATGGCGCACAGTTTTTCCTTCATAATCATTTTGCCTTCGGCGTAGACTAGAAGCGATGCGATTGATTTAGATGACTCCGGCAGCGAGAGTTTAACACACCTTGCAAGATTTTCAACACGGCTGTCAATTTAGACCCGTAATTTCCTTAAAAGGGACCATTAAACGGATTATACAGTCAAGTTGGTAAGTGGAACCGAGGTAGTAAAACCTTCTCCTAATTTTAAATAATCAATGCATGAGGTAAAATGACATTTTGGGGGATTTTGGGGGCAAAACGCTACGACCAGAGTTGGTCGTGGCGTTATCAAGGGAATGTGTATAGACGGTTTCCGTCTCTAAAGAGAGAGCCGGCCGACCCTACCCCAATAAGAGGCTAACGAACGAAAGAGACGGAAAATTCGGTCTAAGGTAGGCGTAGCTAGCTCCAATCATGCCAATGCCCTCCTGATATCTGATCCGATCCCGTAGACCTTTCCAGGCAGGCCAGCGCCAGCGACAGGCAATGTCAACGACAATGTAGTCCCTATCTGCATGTCATTTATTTGCTTAAAAAGTTGTCTCCTTTTTATTTGTCAGCCATAGATCTAGACTAGAGTCTACACAAGTTCTCGCTCTTTTCTCTCTTTGACTTTGTCTCTCCACTTTCCCCTTTTATTTGTATTCTTACGAAACCCATACATTCATTGAATTCACAAAGACAGATAGATCTACGGTCGAAGCAGGCGCGCAGGTTCCGTTTTTTGCATAAGAAATTGGAAGTTTATCATTATTTTTTCGGAGTCAATCCCTCTAATAAACTGATTTTCATGTAAAAAAACACAATTTGTTATGATAAAAAGCGTGGAAAAGCTAGCTTATTCACATTTTTATGTCGCATTTTGACCTTTGGAGTTGTGCTCAAAGATTTTGTTGTCTCAGTCCCACACAGGCGTCGTGTATCGTTCTCCTGTTATAAGCACTTTTAGTGTTAGTACGCGAACTTTGGTCATGCGCGAATTTTGGTCACACCACCATACTGCATCGTTTCATGCATTTCGTTGTGACAATGAGTGAATGACCGGGCAGAGCTAGAGTGACATTGATCTAGATCTAGGCCTAGATGTCTATGTGGAGTGAAATTTTGAGAATGAGAAAATGTACAAATACAAAAATGTACAACTCAACTTACTCAAGTTCAGTGTTTCTTAAGATAAGCCCAAACTGTTGCTGATGAAAGAAGATTCTGATGCCAGTGCAGTGGTACTGAGTAATGATTCTAGCAAGATCAATGTGATTGTCATTTCAGTGTTATTTTGACATTGGCTTGCAAAACATTAACATGATTAATGAATTATCATGTCTCATATTCATAAACCTGGCAAGCAAAAATTCATCTGCAAGAACATTCATCAAGGAGGCTAAAGATTTCTAGAAGCCTTGAAATAATTGTTCTTTCCTTTGTATAATATTTATTTCTTGTATATGGTCATTTTCACAGTAAAGGGTGTAACTTTTCTCAAACAGGGTCAAAATTTCAAAATATGTTTTCATAATCATTTCTACTAAAATTATTACTATGAATGTCTAAATTATGGATTTTTTTTGGTTCTGGAGCTTAAACTACATGAGAAACCTGGAAAAATAATGAACAACTGTGACAAATATGATAAATTTGAACAAAAACAACATTTTAATTCTATCAACTTAAATGACAATATTGTTCTCCAAACATAATTCAATTGCAATTTTTCATTTGCTATTCTAATGTACTTGAAGGCTTATAAAGCTTTTTTGGTCAAACTTATTTGGTCTTTAAAAAAATTCAATGCGTTTGTCAAATTCAAGATAAAATATGACTTTGACATTTAATTTTTCAAATTTACCTATCTTCCAAGAGGGGGAGCAAAATATAAATTATTCTACAAATACCATTCAGTGAGGGCTAATTATGATGCAAATTCCAAAGAAATCGCATTTCAAATGAGGAAGTTGAAAATTTCTTATGTGTGTGTTTCGGAGGCTTCAGGTTAACAACAATGCCTGTTTCGGAGGCTTCAATCATGTTAACATAAAATGTTGTCCATTACTTAGGTAACATATTAAGCAAAATTCAACTTAAACTGTTAATGATATGTTAAATTACTAATATAACACCTAAAACATTTGTTTACAGAGTAAAAATACTTGTTAATATACAGTACGGTACATGTATGTTACAAATTATCTTTACTTAATACAATGAGCTTTTTGTTCAGTAAGCAAACATAGCATAGTCACTTAATAGAATCCATGAGGATTTCAAATCTGTGCTGAGACTCGGGGAAATATATTGCCAAGTATGTAATTTCTAAGGAAATCACTTTTCTCATATCAAAGTTGAAACATTCAGGGAACATATACATGTATAGGATCAGTTCAAAGTAGTGTTTCGGAGACTTCAAACATGTTAACACACTATATTGTCAACTACAAAGGCAATATTCAAAGCAAAATTTAACCTTACTTTTGAAGTTTTTATTAAATGTTGAACTGAAAGTAAAGTACTTAAAATAATTGTTCACATAGAAACTATTTATGTTAATTCATAGCAATGTAGCATTATCCTTCACTTGCGTCTTTGTCATCATTTATTTTTAGTGCAAAGAATTAAATTTCTGCACAGTGGCTTCCACGAACTTGTTTGTTATGTGTTATAACATTTACACAGACATTCATATATTTGAAACCAATAGCATGGTAAGTATTTACAGGTTTTTGTCCTGGAACACAATTGTGTTCTACTTCTTATTTCAAAGAAATTTATCTGCCAACATGTCCAGTTCTCCTTCTTAAAAATTATAAAGGTAAGCTCTGCCGGCTGGGGTCCTGGTTGGTAGAGTCATCTTCTGTATTACATCTTTTTAGGCTGATGGGCTTCACAGTCCTCTGTAAATTCATACAGACCATTGCTGTTCCGGCGCATGAATTTGACTTTGACATTGTCATCAATCACAGCTTTTACCTAATAGCAAAATAAGAATATAGCAAATACAAACTTTCATTAAAACACAGAAAAACAGCTTTCAGAATCCATTTCACTTCCTTGAAATATCTCACAGTCCCTTATTTTATTTTATTCACCGTGTTAACTTTGTTCAGTACCACAACACCTGCTCATATACATTTTAGAAAAATCTTTTTGTCTAAGTATTTCTCAAATAAAGAAAGTTGATCCTGTTAAAAGTTTTGTTTTAATAATCCGAGATCTAACATGGGTAATACTTACGAGAGCCATGAATACCATCCCATTTGTAGTCCTGCTGCTAGATGAAGGTGCATCAAAATATATGGCCACATAATCGCTCACATTGATCCTGCAATTGGAGAAGAAAATAGGAAATTAGCAGTTTGTACTGCACATAACAATGGTAATACATAAATCTGAGCTTGGACACTAAAAAACAATCATTTTGTTTTATTTTAGAAGTACATCTTGAATGTATATTTGCATGTGTATTACATAATATTTTATTATTTATCCATGTGTTGTTTAAGGATTAGTTCAGTACCGGTAGTCTATATGGGCACCATCACTAAGGATGCTTAATGTGTAGGCTACATTACACAAATCTTTAAGTACTAATTAATGACAGACTTGTTTTAATCTGTTCTGACCATGGATTTGCAGGAATAACCTGTTCAAAATTGTAATATGTACAAGGATTTCATTCATTGTTACTGGTTTACAATTGTACTAGCCATAGTATGCCTGGCTAGATGAAAAAACTTCTCTGCCAAGAACATACTAATACTTGCAGTTAATATAGTTATTATTAATTTTTGTTCATACGCTTGAACAGTAGATGAGGCTGAAAATGTGTACCAGTGGAATCTTCTTCTGCAATTCAGTTAATGATACAATCAATATACAGCATGAAGACTTTGATTTAATCTTATTTAATATTCTTACATAGTATGGATATGTACAGTGTACATCAGTTTTATGGGTAGGCCTACCTTTTCTAAATATATTGTCCAAAATCCAAATAATTCATATCACAGCGAATGCCCATATTTCCAAATCTATTTTGTGGCAGTTACAATCCCCAGTTTATACATTTGCTCCCTCCTTGTACGAACAATGAGATTGCAAGCAAGTAACTGTTTCATACACTTAAATAAATGACCCAATATCGTTCATTTATTGACTCCGTGGGAGTGATATATGAAAAGTTAAGAGAGACTTGTGACATTGTTTTATGTATTTTCATACAATGTACAATTTTCTGTGCTTTCCTATGGGGAGTTTACCCCCGAGCTCGCCACGAGCTCCCCAGTTTAACCCGAGCTCGCCATGAACTCCCCCTTTTACCCACGAGCTCGCCACGAGCTCCTCGTTTTACCCACGAGCTCGCCACGAGCTCCCCCTTTTACCAACGAGCTCGTCACGAGCTCCCCAGTTTATACCCGAGCTCGCCACGAGCTCCACCTTTTACCCACGAGCTCGCCACGAGCTCCCCCTTTTACCAACGAGCTCGTCACGAGCTCCCCCTTTACCCCTGAGCTCGCCCACGAGCTCCCCAGTTTACCCACGAGTTCGCCACGAGCTCGTGACGAACTCGCGCACGAGCTCGCCAACATTTAGTAAGATCGTTACTAGCGTCCTGGAAGCGTGTTACGAGCTTAAAGCCTAAAAAACGATCTTATTAAGCTTACCACGAGCATAATACGAGTTCGCGACGAACTTAAATTTGTATAGGGGAGACCTGTATATGTACACACATGTTTATCAGGAGTCTAATTTAAACATTTGGAACTGAGGCAAACCTTAAAGGTCAGGTGAAATCCAAATATAAGTTGATTCATGTTTATGTGCAGGGCTGCATACAACTCATAATTTGTTATAAATATATTTCATAGAGTTTTAAATATTTTACAATAATTTTCTCAGAACTGCTAAGCTCCACCCTAAATAAATGCTACAGATTTCATTCATCTATCTGTTAATCATTAGTGAGCTAACAAGAGAAATTGTTATGTAACTTTCTCCAGCTCAACACATGCTCACAAATACCTCCATGTTACCTTTCTTTTCCTGGCGATGCTACACCACTTCTGACATAGCAACTCATATGTTGGAATTGTATGGTCTATTGTAAACAGGTGATCAGCTCTGGTTAAAATATTATACATACCACTGTCTCTTGTTAGCTCACTAATGATTTACATATGATGTCAAAAGAAAAATGAGATTTGGAACATTTTTCTAGGCTGCACATCAACAGGAATCAAACTATATTTGGATGTCACCCGACCTTTAAAACCACAAACATTGAGTATGATAAAGGTACGTGTACAATGTACAATACAGATCGTAACTAGACCTCACTATATTTTTGGTGACAAATCTAAACTTTAAAAACTTTCACACATCAGTTCCATTACAATAACCCATCAAAAAAAAGTACAAGTTAAGTAATTTAAGGACAAATATACAGTTCTTACCTCTATATTCTTGTGGATAACAGTAAGAAAATGAGAGAAATGTCTGCAGTGTTCATGCCTGTCTGGAAGAGATGCTATCTAGTATCAGATGTTGCTAGCACATGTTGCTGTAACCTTGTCAATATCTTCATGGTCTATTGTCGTGACAAGGTCCGCAGTTCGACTCCTGCCGCGGCACTAATGTCCTTTGGCAAGACATTAATCTACATTTGCCACACTCGACCCAGGTGAGGCAATTTGGGTACCTGGCAGGAATTAATTCCTTGAAATGCTTAAGCGCCGTAATGGAAGCCATGCTAAAGCCAGGGTAATAATTTCCAAATTTGGAAGTGCATAGAGACGTTCAATATGTGCTACACAAGAACCGAATATTATTATTATTCCATTGTCTTAAAAGGGGTTGTACACACTGCTTCCCTAACATTTCTAGAGGGTTCTTTGCCCACCAAATTTCTCTCCTACTGTTACAAATGGTCTT
The DNA here is from genome assembly GCA_035222895.1 of Strongylocentrotus droebachiensis. Taxonomy (NCBI): domain Eukaryota; kingdom Metazoa; phylum Echinodermata; class Echinoidea; order Camarodonta; family Strongylocentrotidae; genus Strongylocentrotus; species Strongylocentrotus droebachiensis. Next base: position 59,356 of record JAVYIG010003891.1, read on the forward strand.
TGGATGGCATGGCCAATGCCATTTGATCCTAAGGGGTTGGCAAAGACCATGATACATGTTGTTAACACTAAATGAAGCCTCCGAAACAAATTGAATAAATATTATGGATGTCTTAAAATTTGGGAAAATATAGTGATTCATTTTAATACTTTATATATTAAAATATTCATGAAGCTTGGAAGATTTATATGTATTAACTTTTTTAATATTTGGTGAATGATTCTTACATTATCAAGGTTTGAAACAGGTGAATACTCCTAGTACTGGTGTAAAATTTCTTCCTGAAATACTGACTACTTGTAAATCATTAAAAATATAAAAAGCCAATAACATCTAACACATTCCTGTACTTTATTAGACCAAAACCAAACATAAAATAGGAAAACTGTAAACAATCCCCTATCTATAAAACCACAATAGCCAAAAATATGGTGTTAACTACAGTTTGAAGCCTCCGAAACAAGTTTTTTTAGTTATTAGTAAGTCTTGAAAAAAATTAACTGAATATCTATTTACTTTCAACTTCAAGGGAGCCTGCACATCCTAACATATGATTGCCATGCAGATTTAACATGAAACACATCGGTCTAGGTATTTAAAAAATGAAAAATAATTTTGTTGCTGTTTCGGAGGCTTCAAGTGTTTCGGAGGCTTCAAGTGCTAACGGAAAGTTTGTATTGTCTGTTATTCTTTAACAGTGGGGAATATCTCAGCTATTTATTGACAAGTGATTTAGGGGTCCTAATGCTACATTTTGATATAATGATTGGATAAGTTCCTATATTCATATTTGTACAAGCTGTCTGAATAGTTTGTTTCGGAGGCTTCAATTCAGCTAACGGAAAAATGGCTCGACTCAGTTAAGCTTTTAAAAAATTCTTACAAGCAACATGATCAGACAAATTTTGTCATTAGTTGGTAGTATAGATATCAAGTGTTATATCAAGAACAAATGAAATGGTAGAAAGCACTTTTCAAACCAGAGCTCTTCCCATGAAGTTTGTTAACTATTGTTAACGGAAAATGAAGTCTCCGAAACGACAAATAACAACACTCTGTTCTCAAAAATAGAGGAGCCGTCACAGTTTAAACTTCTTTGGCACTTTACATTGAACATCTAACTTCACATTCTGCATAACAAAAACAATCCTCACTGTTCCTGAAAAAAATGCAGGGCTTTACAAAAATGTCTATGTATTTTGTGTACATCAAAAGGGTCACATTTAGGGTACTTATGTGCCTGCCAAAATTTAACGAAGTAATCCCTGAAGAAGTTTATGCTACCCAAGGTAGCACTCAAGTAGGTTACTCATATGCCAAAATATCTTTGAATTCTGTAGCTTTATGAGATCACTAGAGCAAAAAATGTCCAAATTTCAAAGTTACACCCTTTACCGTGAAAATGACCATATAGATTCTAGGGTCTAGTCTACGAATCAATAAAAATATTGAAATTGAAATCACCAAAAAATGAAGTATCTGAGAGTGAGGGCTTGAACATGGTGAAGTGTAATGACAACCAGGCAAGAATATTGCATGATCTAGCAGTTGTAATTTTGCAAAGGGAAAAAAAATTCACTTGGAGTTTTGTTTCCTTTTTTGTTGTTGTTTTGTTTGTTTAATGCCTTGTAAACTTATATCTAACTGTTACATGTACCCATCCTTAGATTCTACTTTATGCTTTATTTTTCCAATTTTAGATCTTGAACCTGCTGCAGTACTACAAGTGTTTGAGTCTTATCATACTACCAATGAAGGAATAGGCTTCAGTTTATTACCCAAGCATTCACCATGTAACTAACACCTACAGCAGAATGGATGCAAGAGAAATGTGTTGGTGATCAACATTGACCTGTAAGCGAGACGAGCAGTTTTTTTATGGGTATCAAAGATGGGATGAACTTCATGATAGCTTTGAATGAGGAACACAGTTTTATGAAATATAAGCTCTCCGGAACATGGAACACAAACGTTCCCTGTTGAAAGTCAGCAGGTGATCTACAGCGAGTGTGAACACAAAGAGACGTTTAATATGAGTACACACCACTCCAGATCGTTGGGGAACGTGAAGGTGAGCAAGGGCATCATGTTCCCACCGTTAACCCAGGCCCTCAACCAGACCAACCGCTCCTACTTCCAGGAGCATGACCTCATGATCCACGGGGATGGGGTCAAGGGTGCCCCGCCCATGTCACCGCGAGGGCTGGAAGAGGAACTTCGGACACGTAGGGGGTCATCGACCAGACCGATGACCTCAAGAAAAGAACAGATGAATGCTAGGGCTGCAGAGGAGCTAAAGGAGCTACAGGTATTGTATGATTTCCTTTGAACATCCGATAACTTTTAAAGTTTAGAAGTACTCAGCTGTGGTACACATGTAAATGTTGTGTAGACATAGTTGGTTTCAAGGCAGGAATTATGACTTCTAATATTTGTCTTGTTGCCTCATGATGCATCTAAAAAATAGACATTCATTTTTCTTCAGATAGACTTGCAAGCTAAATTAAACGAGAACAAAACTTTCAGGGTTATCTGACTAATCCAGCCAAGTCTGTGTTCACTTTCTTATTTGAGACTTACCAGCTCTGCTCTTCTTTTTATCATCTTTAAAAAAAGACCTTGTCTGTGAGTTGCAAGTAGTGTAGTTGTATTACCTCAAGAACACTTTTTTTTTTGTGAGACATGCATAATTAAGTAAAAGGAACAAGCCACAAGGAAGGATATTAATTTATTGAATACCAAGGAAGTATAAAACAACAATGGTAATATAAAACCAGTCAGTGTGAGCGAAATCGCTAATAAATTTGTCATACATTGAAAAAAATGTAAAATCATTTGAGGGAGCTGTCAAATCATTTTATTGGTAGCAAAATATGAGAAAATATACATGCCTGAAAATAAACTCTGATTATTTCTGTCTTTTACTACAGGGCAAAGAGAAACAGTATAATAAAAAGATCAACAATCTTCAGAAGGCTGTGGAACAGCTTCGTCTAGAAGTCAACATCAAGGAAGAGAATCTAATGAAAACCAACCTCAAACTGCTACAAATTGTGAGTTGAATGTGAAACCACAGCTTTTATACATCATACCTTGTAGAGAAGGGGGGGGGGGGGGGGTGATTAAAATTTATGTACATGTTCACTTTAATTCTAACATTGTTTGTCCATAGATTGACTTCACTTTGGCATTTTAGAAAGAGCAATAAAGAGCTCAAGAATCACGAGATAGTTGTTGTTTGTATCTGTTCCCAAAACTCTGTCCTTTATTCTCCGCTCCAGACCTTTGGAAATTATCACAAACCCTTAACATATGATATATAGAAATCATCTCAGATAGCACAGTTAGACAACCCCCTCCCACCCATCCCACCCCTCCCACCCATCCCCTTCACTGCAGGTATCTGTTTTCAAAAATGCTCATTGATTCTTGTTTGATAAATGCTATGTAGAAGGAGGAACATTTCTTCTTACTTTATAAATAAGAGAGATCACTCAAACTGGCAGTACACTCCCCCCCCCCCTGTCCCCTCCCCTGTAGGATATGATACTAAATCCAGTGGGGTGTTTCACAAAGACTAAGATCGACTTTAAGTTGGACTTAACTATGACAGGCCATTCATGCCACTGGTTACTCTCACCATTGGTCTCTCAATTATAATGATCTTTAGATAATATTTTTTTCATTCAAATATGAACTTTCAAAAAATGTAAATTTTGTAGATTTGTGACCATGATTTGTACGTCCCTAGAGAGACCAATGCCAATAAATGGTGAGAGAAAACAATGAAAAGAACGGCCTGCCATAGTTTAGTCCAACTTAAATTTGATCTTAGTCTTTGTGAAACACTCTCCTGTTTGGTTTATGCTTTCCAGAAGAAGTATTTCAACTTACTCTACGAAGAAGAGAAATCTTCTTATGTTAGAACCCGACAGCCCTTCAATGTGGGCCTGTGTTGTATGAATTGCTATTGATTCTTGTTTGGTGGATGTTTTTTCTAGGAGGAAAATTTCCACTTTCTCTACGAAGAAGAGAAATATCTCGCATTATAACCTGACAGCCTGGATTTCCCCTTCGATGTGGGCCTGTTTTGTATGAACTGCTATTGATTCTTGTTTGGTTGATGTTTTCTAGGAGGAACATTTCCGGTTACTCTACGAAGAGGAGAAATCCTGTCACGAAGTTACAAGGCAGGAGGTGACTGAAGCCAGATTGAAACTGAGGGAGAAAGAAAACTTTGTTGAAGCTTTAAAACAGAATCATGAACAGCACACACAAGAACTCAAAGAACATGTAAGTTAGTACTCTATTCTTCCCATATTTACATTATTTTCCCTTCTAAATTTTCCCCCTTTATGTTATTTTTGCTGTGTCAATTTTGTCTTGATAATAATATCAAATTAGGACAATTGCAGGGTATTGCCCTTTTTGTGGTTTATCTCATTGATTTTCTATTCAGATCCAGCCCCCACCCTCTCCCCTAAATAAAAGATATACCGCCAGCAACTATAACAACCAACAAGCAATAAAGAGAACCTACATGTACACTTGTAAATGAGCAAGCAGAATTAGCAAAAGTTTCTGCTCATACTATGACCTTTGTTTTGTGTTACAGTATGGCATCTTACATCAATATTTTTGTAAAGGCAAATGAGCATTACATTCCTGAAAAAGGCAACATAAACATGAATGATGAAATGTTAAAGATCTCAGTTACCTCTTTTTATGCCTCCGTTACGAAGTAGCCGGAGGCATTATGTTTTCGGGTTGTCCGTCCGTACGTACGTACGTACGTACGTCCCGATCTCGTGATCGCGTTATCTGAAGAACCGATTGATAGATTCCTGCCAAACTTTGGTCATGTATGTATCTTGCAGAGCCGATGAACTGATTAGATTTTGGGGTCACTAGGTCAAAGGTCAAAGGTCACAGGGCTCATTATGTATGCAAAAACAGCTCGTGATCGCGTTATCTCAAGAACCGATTGATGGATTTCTGCCAAACTTAGGTCATGTATGTTACTTGCAGAGCCGATGAACTGATTAGATTTTGGGGTCACGAGGTCAAAGGTCAAAGGTCACAGCGCACATTATGTATGCAAAAATAGCTTGTGATGGTATTATCATTAGAACAGATTGATGGATTCCTGCCAAACTTAGATCATTTATGTATCTTGCAGAGCCAATGAACTGAGTAGATTATTGGTTCATAAGGTCAAAGGTCATGGGCTCATTATGTATGCAAAAATAGCTTGTGAACGCATTCTCATTAGAACTGACAGATGGATTACTATTTAACTCAGGACATCTTGCAGAGCCAATGAACTGAGTAGATTTTAGGGTCATGAGGTCAAAGATCAAAGGGTCATATATGTATATGAGAAATTGCTTGTAATCACGATATTCTGAGAACCTGTTAATGGATTACAAATGAACTTGAATTTGAAAAATTTCTTCTCTTTTGGTTTGTAAAATTGCTCTATGACGGCGGCATCATTTTCGACTGCGCGCAGTCGAAATTCCATCTAGTTTATAATTTTCTTTATAATTTTTGTTGTTGTAGTCTGTGTTTTTTTTTCCATATTCATTCTTTTCAGATACATAACTTTTCTAATAGAAAAATGCATTACATTAAATAGTAATGTTGCCAATGTAAGTGTAAGAAAAGGTAACAATTCAGCCCTTTAATGTTTTGTCAACAGCACGATGCACAAGTAAAGGAACTCAAGGCTAAATATGATGCAGAGCTAGCTGACAAGGACAGACGTCTAAATAATCTCAAGAAACAAATGGCAAGTCATCTGAAAGAAAATTCACAGTAAGTTCCATTTCTTCAGGTATGGAAGAAAGCTTGATGACTAAGATATCAGAAAAATTGAACTGTTGTGTTCGTTTTAATTTTGATGTTCAGTAGATGCATCAATCATGTTGTTGAATATTTATTATTCAGATGCAAAGTTAACAATATGGTGAACGTTTGTGTCAATACTGATGGTGTTTAAAGATACAGTTGAGTTCTGGTCATGCGATTGCCTTGTGAAAGAAACGGTGTGGAATCAATCAGAAAATGTTGATCATGTAGCATATAAGTATTGGTGTGTGCTTGCAGGGTTCTGGAGTCATCTAAATGATAAGAAATTATGCCAAGTCTTGATAAAGTAACAAACACTGTACACAGAAAGATGTATATGGGACTATGAAGGTATTTGAAGAGCCATGCTTTTCAGGGAATAATTTTTTCTCTGATGTTCTTCCACACTTGCATAATAACAATGAAATTGCTCACAAATTATTTTCCACTTCTCCCCAGCACTCAACCTTCTCTGTAAGTACTGCAATTATTATGGGTCATTCAGAGAGTGAATATTGCAATGCCAATGAGACATATAAGAATTTACAAATGTATACCAATCTCAAAAGATTAATGTACTTCAATTTCATGTTAATCCATTCAGTACATACACTTCCATAAACATATTTAGGCTACTAACCATTACTACTACTTCAAACAAGGAAATGGAACATTCAGTGTGAAGTGACTGACCATCTATTCTTTCTTTGTTCGGCAGGGAGAGACAGCAGCAACTGGAAGAGCTCAGCAAAGAATTGGGAAAGATGTCGGAGGAGGCTCACATGCTGAAGAGTAAACTCAAAGCCATGGCAGCAAAGAATAAGGTATACATTGAACTATTCACCAAAAACATGATGCATAATAAGCAAATAAGTACCGTTGGTGAAGGTGATGGGACAAACTATCACTTCCAAGGCGATCTGGATCTTTCCGAAGCAAAGCTGAGGAAAGATAGCGTATACATTCAGATCGCAGAGGCAGTGATAGTTTTCCATCGCCTTAAACCAAAGGTGATTATTTGCTTTATATTCCACTTTGGAAACATTTCACTGGTAGGATCTACAAGAATGAATATCCAACTGTTTTTAGTGTTAGGCCTAGTTCTAACACTTAAGTTACTAGACTTCTACTAGATAGTACACAGTGTAACAAACTTTCTTCTTCCATCAATGATGGGCGAAACTTTGTTTCATCACATGATTAAATCTTGACCAATCGTAGAGCAATATTCTAAGTATGTGGAATATAATGAAATCTAATTGTTGAAGATTTGAATGTCTCCTGTAACTTTAGGGAGATAATTTGTTTGTTGTTTTTAAAGATAGACATTGGGGTGGTGATGGATCCCTACATGTATGTATGGGACAAAAGTGTTATGCTAGGGATGGAAATCTTCATCATCATATTGTATGTATGTTGATTCATAAAAAGTTGAGACTCTGACACCTTTACCTTTGTATTAATTCATTAAAAGCAAGCCAATATGGACATATATTTTGTCATCATTTATTTCAGTCAAAGAAAATTGAAACCATATCAACAACAAAATATATTATGAGTTGGTAATCTCACAGCAGTCAAAATGTAGGGGGAGCTGAATATGTGAGGAATAAGTTTTCTTAAATGACCATCACAGATGTTACACATCTTCTGAGAGATTCTTGAACCAAGGCAAATCATTTGTAGAAGTTAAGTAATAATTGAATAACATGTATACATCTTACTTTCTTATCTAGTATTTAACTTGAGGTGAATTCCCAGATGTTCTTACCCAAATTGGACTGATTTGTTGAATAATTGACAAATCATTCTCTTTCCAACAGCTTGTGTTGTGGTGGTTTTTACCTGACCGCTAAGAAAACAAGAATTGCTTGTTAGTAAGCAACCAAATGGCCGATAGCTTTAGGTCCTCTCTGAGAGACCTGGTAATGAGGATTAATGCCTTACCAAAGGGTACTAGCGCATCGCCTTGGTTTCGAACCCGGGTCGCTGGATTACAAGACCACTGCTCTACAAACTGAGCTATCGCGCCTCCTGCCATGCATCTGAATGGATTTTTTTCCAAAGCAATGTAGATTGTTTAAAATGTTAGGCAATTACCCATTTTATGTCAACATGTTGTCAGAGAAAATAGGCGACGATAATGGCACTATTGATAACAAAAAGAAGCATAGGTGATGTAAATGGGTACTTGGCAGGAATTAATTCCTTGAAATGCTAGAGCGCCGTAATGGTAGCCATACTAAAGCCAAGGTAATAATCAGGAGCTCCAGGAGTGTCAAGTCTGACAGACATGAGCGCTATACAAGAAACCACAATTATTATTATTATTATCATCATTATCTCTTGTATGTTACCATTTTCAGGATGGCTGTTCAAATTGTCCATCCTTGAAAGCAGAGGTAGCATCCAAAGAGAAGCTGGTCCTGGAGAGAGACACACAGATCAAGCAGCTCATGGAACTCTGTAAGAAGTTTGAAGTCCAGTTGTCACAGCAGGTTAGTGGAACGTAGCAGGTCAATCTTTAGACATACCGTAAGGCCTATAAAATAAAAAAAAGACGTGTATTGCCCTTTATGTGCCAAAACATGGGTCGGTCGGTCTGAAATCTTTCTTTTTTTTTTAACTTTGTTGTTGTTGTTAAAGGTAAAGACCAGTTATGGTCCTGCGATTGCATTGTGAAAGAAACGTTGTGGAATCGAAAATGGAATCATCAAAATGATAAGAAATTTGGCCCATTCTTCGTAAAGTTACAAGCACTATACACAGAAAGATGTATATGGGGCTAGCCTATATCTCTCACAGTCCATGAGAGAAACAAATTTACCAAATATATGAATTAGTAGGCGGTTTCCCAGCAAATTTTTTATCATCATGTATTAGTCAAAACATATTCTTTCACATGATTGGTAATGAGAGCTTCCAAATCATTTTTTTGAAATTGGGGCGTTTCCAATACTGGTCTTTACCTTTAACTTCCTCTTTGGGCTGATATTTCTCAACTTTTTCTAAAAAACGATTTAAAAAAAAAAAAGTTTTAAAAAAAGCTGACCGTCAATTTCAAAAAAATTGGGTGGGTCGCAAAGGGCAAAACAACATCTTTATTTTTTAGGCCTAATCTTGAGTTCTGGTAAAAAGTAACAAACTTCTAGTGAGTATTACAAAGTCAATGACATCTCCCAAAGGAGTGGGGGGAGACTTATGATAGCCAAGTTACCGAAGAGTACAGTAGGTATTAAGTGGAGGTTCGCAAATCAGTCTTTAATTAAGATAGTTTACCCTCTATCATCCCTACCAAAAACTCCACATTTCACATGTCATTCACACAATTGATACATGTTGCATACTCAACAGGTAGTGTTGTGTGCATTCATCCTGTATGTAGGGACACTGATTTTCCGCGATCACAGAAAACGGACAGAATTCACGGAAATTACTATTTGAAACGGAAAATGCAATTTCGAACGGAAAGTCGCGGAAAACCTCTTTTACCTCAAAACTTTTCATTTTTCAAGAAGAAAGGGGTCTATATTTTCACCAGTATTTTGCATCAAGTTTATCCAGTCCCATCCGTATGTTTTTGAGTGGTTATCAGTGGCTTGTGAAAGGTGGCGGCTTTAATAGAACATTTGTACCCTACAAGTTCATGTTTTAATGAAAATCTTATGTAAACAGAATTTTAGTTTTTTTCATGTGTACAAAGTCTATGGCAAAACGGGATTTTCTGAAATGGAAAAGGCCCTTTTTTTAACGGAAAATCAGTGTCCCTATGTATGTCGTTTAAATTACATTTTCTTTTGATATAGTTGTTTAAAACAGTGGGATTGATTACTATACTAGTCTTTGTTATTTGTTTCTAAGCAGTTGACAGGAAGGTCGTGTGTGTTCTGAAGTGGCTTCGTGGATGCCACGACACTTGTCCTAACTCATTCGTATCTATTCCTTACCCTCAGAGCATCTTGAAAGAATGCTATGTTTTGGTACATGCAGATGACAGCTCAAAACAATGTGAGTTAGTTTCTCGTGGCATGAAAGAAACTCTCTGCTCCTCTAACTATTGAATTCGCCTTTGCCCATTTTCCTATTGGAGCCAGTTCCTTTATCCCCATCAACCCCTCTGTCGTAGTTAAGAAGACGTTTGTTGCTTGTGCCCACTCCCAGGCTTGAATTCTGTTAAAAGTATTAGAAAGAAAAAACACATTTGTGTACAGGTACAAGACATTACTGCAAATGCTGTGAGTACGTGTAGTGTAGTTCAGATTTGTGAATTTTCCTGCTGTGAAATGATAATAATCACAGCCTTGACTAGTTAGAACTGCCTAAGTTTCTTGTCAGTTTTACAAACAATCTTGAAAAACAATGTGCAATTTTCTAGTACCGGTATCTATTTGCCGTCATGAGTAAGGAGAAATGGGGTGTTTGTTGCTGGTTTAGTTAGTTTGAACTCTCTGACTGTGGAACCAAAATTCGGAGACCATTGTCAATTATCAAGCATACCTAAAGCCCCTTTGTACGGCAAACCTCTGTATGGCAATCCTGTTAAAGGATTTTGAATTCCATCGGACCATTCCTAGCTTTGTGTGAGGCTGGATGATTACATCTATTGTCTAATCTTTTTTTCTTCTTCTTTTTTCTGATTCTATGTCAGAACGCATGTTTTTGTTTTTAATTACATTCTGTGATATTCAATATATTGGGAAATGTAGCTTGAAGTACACTCTAGTATCTCTAGGATGAGGCAACTGGTAATATCCACGCCAGGGCATTGATAGATTTTGGTCTGAAGCACAGCATTTTTGTTATTGATATTTTGTTCATTTCATTTCATTTTTTTTCTTCATTTCCGACAAAATACAATACATAACAACGAATACAATGTAAAATGTATACAAAACATAGTTACATTTGTAATAAACAGATCTTAATAGTAATTTATACATTTGAGGAAGAAAACAAAAATTGAATTTTAAAATTTATATGTCCCACCAGAGTGACAATTGGGTTTTTCATTATCCACCACAAGTAAGTAAAGCTGTTGTGGTCTAGTGGATAAGTCAGTGGACTGTAGATTACTAAATATGGGATTCAAATCCCTATTACAGCACCAATGTCCTTTGGCAAGACATCAATCTTCATTTGCCACACTCCACCCGGGTGAGGTAAATGGTCACAGGGTAGGATTATCCCTTAAAGCGGGACTGCACTACCGGTACTTGTAGCTACTTGCGCCCTCTATATAGCAAACAATGCTTAAGCGGTACCTGTTGGTCCCCCATGATCCCCTTTTTCTTATGTTAATTGAGATCTGATTTGATGAGATAACCACCTGTCAGTGACCATGCATGAAGGTCTAATCCCTCCTGGCCAAACTAGTGCAGACAGGCTTTAATTGCTCTGTGTGCTGATAGTAGTTGCTGAGCTAAAAGCAGGGAAATGAGTCCCAAAGCACTTTAAAAGTGCTTAGGGCAACTACGTATATATCATGATGTGATATGTACTATACAAGAGGAGAATCATACTATTATTACCTAAACAATCATTTCTTTTTAATTTTGTTCATTTTGTTTATATCATTTTATCTGTTATTACAGGATGTGATTATGAAGCAGTTCTCCAAGGATAAAGGCTTCAAGACATCCTTCCAACCCAAGAAATGAGGAGAGAAAGACTCTAGTTTTGCAAGATTTCAATAGGTTTTTGCCAAAGAAATGAGGATAGGCAGATGTCTGGTTTGTGGTAGAGTGAGTTGAGCATCATTTCATCAAGACCTCAATGCAGTATGTACTGGGAGACATTGTACCAACCCGAGAAATGAAGAGAGAAAGACTTCTAGTTTTTGACAGGTCAAGTGATTTAAGCATGATTTCATCAACAACAACAAAATTGAGAAAATTGCAGTACATTTATGTACAGGACTTACGATGGCTTCACTTGAGACATCCTTCTATCTCAAGAAAATTTGGAGAAAGATTTCTGGGTTTGTGATAGGGTAAATGATTTCAGCATTAAAGATAAACTTGAGTTCTGGTAATGCGATTGCATTGTGAAAGAAAAGGTGTGGCATGGATCAGAAAAGTTGATCACATAGCATGTAAGTAATGGTGTGTAATGCAAGGTTCTGGAGTCATCAAAATCATCATAAATTTGGCAGAGTCTTGGTAAAGTAACAATCACGTACACAGAACGATGTATATGGGACAACACACATGGTGTCGGGGCTAGTACTACCCTGATTTCCTTATCTTTCTATGCTCATTACTCAGCCAGTATACATTTTCTTCCAAAATTGTTTGGCACATGTCGTTTATTTGTAATCTTGAACATTCAGTGTAAGTTTCGTTAGATTCTGTGAGAATTCATGTTCTTTTTTTACCAGAACTCAAGTTTATCTTTAAGTATTGCAGGATAACACAAAACACAGTATGAAGAGGACACCTTGTGGCCAGTCGAGGGGCTTAGGATAAGATCTTAAGATGATGTTAGACAGAAGAAATTGTATGTTCAGAGCCCGAAGGGTATTACCTCATATACTTTATCGGGGAAAAACAAACAAACGCCGCAGCAAAATAAAGTATTATGTGCTTCTCATTTCTGCATCCTATAAGCACACCGTCAAACAAGTAAACTCTGTATGTTGCCATTCAGTGGTGTCATTTTTCCCCAACTGCTATTGGACATTGGTGCTGCAATATTTTAACGAAATAAAATTTGGACTAATTAGATTTGTTATTTTATTCATTACATTCCATGCGCTAGAAGCCAAATAGTACTATTTAAAGAAGAAAAAAAAAACTAGACCATTACTATATGAAGAGCACTTGAAAATTGCTTTTCTGTTTAAAAATGTACTTTTTATAGTATTTTATAATTAAATTTATAACAATTTAAGCGTGAATACAAAGTGTATTATTAATAATTCTGTCATTTTCTGTGTGCCTTAATAGATAATTTCATGCATCTTATCAATTTGTATATATATGAATAGCACCTGAACAAAGATATTTTTCAATTTAGAATATATGAATCTTAATGTATGTATACAATTATAATAATAATAATAATAGCTCGTTCTTGTATAGCGCTTTTCAGGACCGGAGGCCCTCACAAAGCGCTTTACAGATAAGTATATTATTACCCCGGTCATAGAAAGCTATAACATGTGTACACTATACATCTTCATTTATACACAGATTCTGGACATTTGATCGTTGTACATGCAATACAGGGTTTGGGTATTCACAGTATTCTCTTACTGCACAGTGTGGGCTATAACATTTGCCTTTTTTTTTAAACTACTGGCTGTCTCGCAGCATTATCAGTATTATTTTTCAACGTATTTGTCATCCATCTTTGCTTAATTTTTATCAGAATGCTTCTGGATTTGATATTTTATTGATATCCTTTTTGTCCAAAGTCTAAAAACAGGGGGTCTGTATACTACTGTATAATACTGTATAGGCCTACTACTGATTTGGTTTTTTAGACCAGTTACTGGGGGTGTATGCGTTTAGCCACAATTGGGCTTAACAATTAAGTTGAGCTAATTTTTTCTTTGGTTAAAAGTTATATTGTAGACCCTAGGTTAGGTATTTACTGAATTAGTAAAAACGTTGCCATAGCGAGTGATGACTAAGTCTTCCATCAAGACTGCAATATTTCTTCTAAAGAGCTACTATTGTATTATTTGAAATGCCTAAAACAGATATTTGATGATTTTTTTTTTAAAGGTAACCTTCTTGTGACCTTGTGTCAACGCTACTGAAGTAGACAATTGCTTCAGCTTGAATGTAATAGAAAAGGGAGAGTGAATTGTAATTGTAGAAGGAAAAATTCATTGTTGAGTTGAAATAACGGTTCCTGTAATATTACTAGGATGGGGCTTTCTTTGTTCAGACATTATACAAAAGTTAAGCTGTTGCATTTGCCATTACATTTTACACCCCTAAAAATCCATCCAATAATGCTACTGTATGGGAATATTTGTCATTCATTCAGATACTAAAACGTAATTTGAAAGATAAATGAAACTTCGCTTGAAAAATAAAAATGTTGTGGATATGTCTTGATAACCGACCAGGGGAGTGTTTCACAAAGACTAAGATCAACTTGAAGTTGGACTTAACTATGGCAGGCCGTTCATGCCACTAGTTGCTCTCACCATTGGTCTCTCAATTATGATATTTAAATAATAATGTTTCCTTCAATAATGAACTATCAAAAAAAGGTAAATTCTGTAGATCTGTGACCACTATTTGGTTAGAGGCCTTCTACTAGTTAAGTCCAACTTAAAGTCGATCTTAGTCCAGACACAAAACATTTGGGTGTACTAGTTTTCTTTCAAGTTTAAGTTTGCATCGTCTAGGCATGAGGCCTGCCATACATAAGTGAAAGTTTAAAAAGAAATAATAATACCACTTTCAATTAATATGAATACGAAAGAACCGAATTTTGAATTATTTTTCCCATTTTCGGTCATTTGGTTTTAAATATTAATGGCACTGTATTTCCATTTGCACAACAAATTGAAGTTATGCTTTAAATTCATGTTTTCAATAGTCTCTTCAGTTCTTGCTATTGGAAAGTAGGTATGGAATTGATTATAGTTATAATAGCAAGATTAGAAAAAATGTCACATACCGTCCATTGAGTTAAGTGCAATTTTCTATTCCTCGTGATTTTAGTGTAAATATTATAATGTGAATATTGTAGGAAGCATGTGTGCTGTGTTATTTTCATACTTTGCCTTTAGAATTTTACTTGCCAAGGTAAATAGATATTTTTCATTTTATTATATTTCCTACATAACCTTCAACATGAATTTTGTATGTTTTGCATTAGTATTATGGGGTTATGTGTCAGGTTTAAGCCTTCGCTTCAACCTTTTTTATGTGATGTAATCGAACACATATTTCATTTTGTTGTTATAGATTTATGACGTTTCCCTCCAGACCTTTCATCAGGGAAATTATTCTTGATCAAAAGGACCTTCTCAAACCGCAAAAAAGGATTGTCATGTAACATTTATTAAATGTTATTTTATATGTGTACCTCTTTATGTGTCGTATATCGACTAAGATTTCAGTTACTTTTACTCATTTTTATATTAAGTCTATTTTGTTAATAGATTATTTCAAGCAAAATATATGCATTGTCTTGTACTTTTGTTTTCGTCTTTGATTGATTGCTTGATGGATGGATAGATTTGTTGATTGGTAAGTATTGGATGTGTGTTTAGATAAGTAAATAAAAGAATCTATTAATTGATGAACAGGAGGATGAATAGATTAGCGGGTCTTTAAATGGATGAATGGGTATTTATTTACCACTTTGGGAATCTAACATCCTTATCCAGGCGCGGATCTACGGGGGGGGGGGTTTAGGGGGTTTAAACCCCCCCCCCCCCCCTTGGGCGGCCCAAAAAAAAAAAAAAAAAAAAAAAGGAAAAAAAAAAGAAGAAAAAAAAGAAAGAAAAAAGAACGCACGCTGGAGAGAAACCCTTTCAAGTGCAAATATTGTGAGAAGATATTCAACTCATCTGGTAACTTAACCAAACAGATGATAACTCTGGATATAACTGTATTAAACTGTTACTTGATTTAAAAAGACGTTATCATGCACTGCTTTTTATGGTCTCCATTGTGTTAATAGATGCCAGGAAAACATCACTTACGGGGTTCAAATAAACACCCCCCAAAAAAAATCGGCTCACCGCTTCGCGGCTCGTGGACGATGCTCCGCACCGTCATTATTTTGGTCAAACCCCCCCCCCCCCTTAGCAAAAAGCTAGATCCGCCCCTGTTATCAGAGATCAGAGAGAGAGCTGTTTTTCATAGGGGTCCAATCATAGATTGATGATTGAAATAAATGGATAAATGGAAGGATGGATACTTCCATGCGCCTGTAATCGAGCTAACAATGGAAGTTACAAACTGATTCAGCCGAGGACGCAGGTTCGAAACTTAGTCTCGTCTTTCGGATGGTGACGTTTAAAGGTTGGTCCCCAGACGTAAATAATCATATGTGATTGATACACGTCTGAAAAAATCCAATACACACACACACACACACACGCACACACACTGAGTAGAACATATTTTATACCTCAATAAGCGGATATGATTAAGTACAACTGTATATGATTCAATATTAATGAAACTATTAAAAGGAAGGTGAGCTTTCCCAATCCTGCCTTAAATATTTCGGCTGTCTGAGGTCAAATTGGTAAATTCTTAATGGATATACAGTGAAACCTGTCTATAACGACCACCAAGGGAGACGAGAAAAGTGGTCGTAGACAGGTAGTCTTTCTATACAGGTGATCACTAAAGCAGGTTTGATTGTATTACATCTAGCGATCCAGCTTGCCTCCACCCCATTCTCTATCTAGCTGCATTGTTTATTTGTTCGTTTTTCCTCTCTACCGCCGAATCGGCGTACTACAAAATACCCCCTTAAAATTTGAGTTGAAAACTTAATATCAGAAATTCCTTTTGTCAATATTGCATTCCCAAAATCATCACCCGTCTGTCTACCGTTCTAAATCTCTGAGATATCCTTGAAAATCCAATAAACTGAAGCAACTACCTTCTTCGTATGTCTTCATTAAAACATTATTATGGGAATCTTCATTGTTCTAACCCCGCCCTCTCTACAGCAAATAACAAGTTTCTTCCCAACGGCGTATTTAAAAGAGGGGCTTGTGGGTGGGGGGGGGGGGGGGGGGGGGGGAGGCAAATGTCCACTACTGGCAGAGTTTTAAGAAAGAAAAAAATAGGCATATTCTATATACAAGTAATTAGCAGCTTAGGGAATAACACAAGTTAATGCAAAGTGACCAAATGTTGACACATTATCACAAGATTTAGATGTCCCTTCCCAACATACTTTCGACCATTCAGGGAAATGCAATGTTTTGATCGATCTGTTCTCGGTTGCATGTCAGTCTCGTTGGTGTGACTGAGCTGTAATTGAACTATCACACAAATTCACAATAAACTGAGATGTTTTGCCCCCCCCCTCTCTCTCTCTCTCTCTCTCTCTCTCTCTCTCTCTCTCTCTCCTCTTCCTACCACGAAGAGAATGTCTGGGTACGCCACTGTTTTTATTCATGTCCCTGTATCTGTACTTTTAATATCCAGGTTATACATTTTATACGCTTCACATAATCTTCGATCCCAAGCTTCAAATCAAATCGTCTAATCGAATGAATAACAAGACATTGGAAAGAAATATATCGTGTAACGCGAAGTCGTAACAAAATTTAGCGCCTCAAGAATCAATTTTTGATCGTCTTGTATTCATGAAAACGCACCAGATTGCAGCATAAAACCGGTAATTTAAAAAAGGAAATCGCTACAAAGCATGTCATTTTCCCCAACTGATTTCATTGTATTTCTTGTAAACATGTATCCTAAACTAGTGTTTTTGTTGTTCTTCTTCTTTTATTCCCTCTAATATTTTTCTTTTTCTTCTTATTTTACTTATTTTAAAATCATTATTCTTTTTACAAGGGAGAGACAGATAAAAGGAGAAACGAGAAAGAAAAAAGTAGAAGCAATTAATCACTAAGACATCAATATTATTTCTTTTTTGTTGGTCTATTTCTCCAGAGCATTCGACATCTTCAATAATAAGTCCTTTATGGTAATTTTCTAATACCAATTTTGTCTTCTAATGGAACCTTTAATATTTATTTGCTACGTCCTTCTTTTTGTTTATGTGTCTTAAATATTTGTCTACCTCTCCCTTTTTGTTGATCCTTCGGTTGTTCGTGGTAATCTTGTTGACTTTGATCATAAATTACGACAACCATCGAAATGTCACGAAATCAGTGTTAACATCAAAATTTTCGCAATCATGATCATTGGAATTGCAATAACTAGCTACGGTAATGCCGAATTAATCCGATAGTACAATGGCCTTTCGTCTTGAATCGAGAGTTTTATTTTATCTCTCTGTTAGAAATAATATTGAGGTATGGTATTGAAGATGTATGAAAACATTTGAGTGCATGAGAAATCGTTTTGAAAAAAGCAGCTTGTTAAATATCATATTAATTTGACACTAAAACTGTTCAACCGTGATGCACAATTTAACTAGTCATGTCAGTAAATAGATCAACATCCTACGAGTAAAAAATATTGACATGAGAGAAAGAAGATGCACTTTTAAAAAAAAATTAAAGAGGAAAGAAGGAAGATCGAAGGAATGGAGAAGAGGAAGAAAATAGATAGATTTTTTGTTTTAATTAGCGGGAAGAATTGAATAAAATATGAAAGATGGGATGAAATAATCATACAAAAATTAATACATCGGAAAGGAAATACAATGAAATGCCTATATGTACGGAAAGAAAATAGTTGAAAAGAAGGAAGGAGAGAAGAAGGAAAGAGAAAAACAAATAAAAAGCAAAAGTGTATATAACAGACATTACCGATATATCGGTAATTGGTCTCGTGGGCGGTCGGCCTCGAAAGCCGTCGCTCTCATAGGCTGTATCCAGAATGAAGACTATTGAGGCCATCTGAAATCTCCCTTTTCCCCCACAAAGTCAATAGCAATAGTCATACGTTTGTATTTAATTGTATTGCGTGATAATATCAACAAAGGCATCATGCAGACTGTTATCACTTTTACCAAATGTTAACACATTCCATATCGCCAGAATGGTTTCTTGATGTAGCCGTGTACGTTACACCATTCTGTCCGGCTTAATTATTGATTTAGATCAAATCCCTGCCATGGCACAAAACGTCATTCGAGATCCTCGACAAAACATTTAATATCCTCACCAAAAGCTTAGTCCCGTTTTTTACCTTTCTTCTTCATACTCGCAGGTGTGCGCATTTCCTTTGGAAAGAAAGGAATATGCCCGTAGCTTTCCGTCTACAAGACCCCAGGGATAAGTCACCTTATACTCAAAAACATGTTTTATTGAACTCTTTTGTTGACTGGTCTCAAAGGATTTATGAACAGCCTTCCAATGCAGATGTCATTCCTCTCCTAGTCTTTCATATCAACAACGGAAGAGGAGAACACTTTATCGAAGCAGCACAAACATGAGATAATGCAATAGTAGTTTCATAAGTTCATAACTATATATGTTTCGTGATTTATATGAATGATGTCTACTGTGGGAATTGACTCAACGCATTGTGACGTCAGTGTATTTTCCATTTGTAAACGAAATGTTAAGTATGTTAATTGAATTTGCTCCAACAAATGAAGAAACATTTCCACTTCATCCCCTGTGTTTGAGAGACCGGATTCCTAACTTATTAATCAAATTATTAATTCAGTCAAAATACAAGCCTTTTATGAAACCATGGTACTGACAATTTGCTGTAACACGTCAATGTTATGACATTTTGTGACATAATTCTCAACTATACAGTGAAATAATGAATAACTTTTAAGAGAGTGATTGACATTAAGCGTGTAGATACAACAAAGTAATTGGATTTAGAACATCAAATCTTTCTGTAAATAACAATACAATTTTTTTGGGGGAAACATAAATATATTGAAATTGAAATTGATAAAGGTGCAATCATGAACGTATAATTTATTAATATCCCTTATGGCGTCAGCTCATAAGATAACTCAGATAATTGTGCCAAAGAAAGGGAAGTCGTGCAGCGTATGTGAGAAAAGTTGCGACTGTATTTCTTTCTTCTCTTTTTTGTTTGGTCTCCTTCTTCTACTACTACGACAATTACTGCTTCTTCCTCTTTTATTTCCTCTTGCAGTCTTCAGAAAGATTTCATAAGATATCGACCTGCGTTTCATGAATATCACATTATAAATTCCCAGTTGAACGGAAGTTCATAATAAACGCGATTTCCCAGGCACACTGTAAATCATATTAAACATCCAACCTAAGCTAAGAACACATTCATGGCGATCGACTTCCAAAAATAACCCACAATAATAGAATATGATTAGATTTGTTTTTACGCCTCTCTTCAACGGGCTTAATAGAATATCGACCTGCGTTTAATGAATTTAACATTATAAATTCCCAGTTGAACAGAAGTTCATAATAAACGCGAATTCCCAGGCACACTGTAAATCATATTAAACATCCAACATAAGCTAAACACACATTCACGGCGATGGCCTCCCCAAAAAGAAACCCACCTTAAAGGTAAAGACCAATTATGGTTATGCGATTGAATTGTGAAAGAAACGTTGTGGAATCGATCAGAAAAGGTTGATCATCTAGCATCTAGCATCTGCAAGGTTCTGGAATCATCAAAATGATAAGAAATTTGGCCCATTTTTCGTAAAGTTACAAGCACTATACACAGAAAGATGTATATGGGACTACCCTATATCTCTCACAGGACCATGAGAGAAACAAATTTACCAAATATATGAATTAGTAGGCCGTTTCCCGGCAAATTTTTTATCATCATGTATTAGTCAAAACATATTCTTTCACATGATTGGTAATGAGAGCTTCCATTTCATTTTTTGAAATTGGGGCGTTACCAATACTGGTCTTTACCTTTAATAAAATATAATTAGATTTGTTTTGTGAGAGGTGTTATAAAGCCTCTTTTCAACGGGCTTAATAAAACATCGACCTGTGTTGCATGTGTTTCATGACTATAACATTATAAATCTTCTGTTGAAAGGAATAAATGAGATTACCCAGGCGACTGTTATCATGTTTAACATCACATGATCTCACGTAGACAACCTAAAAAAACAATTTACCGTAACTCAAAATAATCCCAGATGAACTGGAATATTTTTGTACACAAACTATACTGTGAAAGATTTTATTTTCTTTGGTGGTACAACGTTTCTCCTTCCAAAACGTGTCTTTCTTTCTTCCTTTATCTAAAATGTGTGGGTTGGTAGATATTATGTAGGTATTTTTTTTCATGAAATGTGATTTATTTTTTTTCTTCTCGCTATTTGCGTTTAATCGGATTTAAGAATGGCATGTTGAATGAGATAAACGTCAGATTTAATAGCTCTAAAGAACACTGTAAAGCACTTGTACATTTTCAGGCAACTCTGCTTCTTCTTCTTCTTCCTCCCCTTCTTCTCCTTCTTCTTCTTCCTCTCCTTCTTCTCCTTCTTCTTCTTCCTCTCCTTCTTCTCCTTCTTCTTCTTCCTCTCCTTCTTCTCCTTCTTCTTTCCTTCTTCCTCTCCTTCTTCTCCTTCTTCTTCTTCCTCTCCTTCTTCTCCTTCTTCTTTCCTTCTTCTTCTCTTTCTTCTTCATCTTCTTCTTCTTCTTCTTCTTCTTCCTCTCCTTCTTCTCCTTCTTCTTTCCTTCTTCCTCCCCTTCTTCTCCTTCTTCTTCTTCCTCTCCTTCTTCTCCTTCTTCTTTCCTTCTTCTTCTCTTTCTTCTTCATCTTCTTCTTCTTCTTCTTCTTCTTCCTCCCCTTCTTCTTCTTCTTCTTCTTCTTCTTCTTCTGCTTTTTCTGCTTTATCTGCTTTTTATTCTGCCTCTTGTTTTTCTTCTCCCTTTTCTTCCTCCTCCTCCTACTTATTATTCTTCTAACTGTTCTTCGTAAAAGTGATCTTCTTCTTCCTTTCATTTTTCTCTTCCTTTCTTCTACTTCACCTCTTCTTCATTATCGTCATTGTTTTCTTCTTAATTACTCTAGCATGCTAATGTTTAAACAAAGTACGACCCCAACCATGCGAAATGCATTATTTTGCAATACGGATAATAGGATAGATTCAACCTTAACCATCGCTCTTAAAAAAAACAATTTCAGTCGTTTTAATATCAAATATTAAGATGGTGGTATATGTATTGATAAATACCCTTTATGAAGTGGTTTGTTCTTTCATAACTGGATTGTATTCCTTAATTTTAATCAGATTTACGAATGCTCTTTCGAACGAAAGAATCTAATAAATGCCATTCGTAAGCACTCTGTGATCTAATAAAAAAATTAATTTAGCAAACCTCTAACATAAACTCACAGCGACCCAAAACTTGGAAATTGAACTGATTTAGTTATCATAGTTATACGGATGTATAAACAGGGAAAGTTTGCAAAATAAAACATTACCCGCTAGAAAATGATTTCGGTCGTAATACTTTGGAGGTAGGCATATAACCGTGAATATGGGATATGCTTTATCATTTGGTTTTATACTTTCAACAATTTTGTTATGTAATGGAGTTTTTGCCCGGTTTTATTTCTCTTTAAAAGGTTAACAAAATTTCAACGTTTTTTCAGAGTTATGTGGCTGCAAACTTCAGTTTGTGTTTGACAAAGAGAAATGTACTCTCGTGGTGATGATCTTTGAAGTCAAAATATGTTATCAGCAGAATATTCATCACTTGATATATATGTGTGTGTATATAAAGGTTGCGTATAGTTAGAAGCATAGGAAACCTATGTGTTTTAAAATCATACATGTACGTAACTTTGAAGGCATAATTAGTATGATTATGTTGTATAAAATCATTATTCAGTCAATCATTAACAGATTTATTATTGTTTTCTTGCATTATTTCATGT
Source organism: Strongylocentrotus droebachiensis (assembly GCA_035222895.1). Lineage (NCBI taxonomy): Eukaryota > Metazoa > Echinodermata > Echinoidea > Camarodonta > Strongylocentrotidae > Strongylocentrotus > Strongylocentrotus droebachiensis. The sequence goes on from JAVYIG010003891.1 coordinate 81,699, forward strand.
TAATTTAGGTTTCTTTGCTATTGAGTTTTTGTTCATTAAAAGAAAACACAGATTCGATCGCGCAAAATAAATAATAATAGTAATAATTATTGATTTGCATATAGCGCATAACACATTACAAAGTATGTCCCTCACTATGACTTATGAGCGTAGAAAGAAAAGCAAAGAGAAAACTAGGGTACCGAGTTCTTTCACTTTTTTACAACAATTGAAATAAATATGTTTTTAGGGTGGACTTAAACTTATCTATTGTGTCAATGTTTCTAAGTGAGTCTGTGAGGCTATTCCATAAAACTGGGGCAGCGTGGGCAAATGAACGTTCACCATATTTTCTTTTACATGAGATCGAAGATTTCTTTATATACAGTGATTAATTCATATAAATAAAAGGAAGTTAATTCATAAAAACATTCATAGGCGTAACCGGTGTAAATTTAGTATATATAAGACAGGGGATATTTTTTTTTTATTTATTTATTTAAAATGGTTTATTTCATTAAAAAACATTCGCGGCCCGAGAGCCGAATTGCAGTTTCTTTTACAAAGTTGACATACATCAGTGACAAAGTAAAATTACACGTAAAACATTATGCATGGTAGCATTATGGTAGTAGAAATTATATATTGAACTTATACAATATATGAATAGTAATACATTTTTTATATTCAAAAGAATTAAATGTTTTGGTTGGAAAATGCATAGCCAGATGGGTAATGTATGGTTAAAGAATGGTTCTTAGTATACGTATAACTAGTCGCGCTGCTGAATTTTGCAGTGGATGGTTTGTAATCCTTAAATTTGGCGAAGTGGTAACCGTAAAAAGGAGACTATTACAAAAATCAAAATGACACATTACAAAAGTATGAACCAAACGTCCTGTTGTACATTTATTAATAAAATTACGATTTTTTTTTTCCGATTTTGTGTAGTGCAAAATGAAGCTAAGCGACATTTTTGTTAATAAAATTACGATTTTTTTTTCCCGATTTTGTGTAGTGCAATATGAAGCTAAGCGACATTTTTGTGTAACAAAATTTTCAAAATCAAGCTTGTTATCCAAGGTAACCCCAAGATTTCTGCATATTTTAGCTGTCTTTATTTTGGTTCAATAACGATATTGAGGCCGTATGTTTGAACCGGGATGATACATGAACAAAATCTGCTTTACTACTATCTAACTTCAAGCGGGACTGTACTGCTTGTAGCTACTTAATTGCGCCCTCTATCGCAAAAAATGCCTAAGCGGTACCCGTTGGTCCCCATTACGCTGGAAAGTTTAATCCTTCCTGGCCAAACTAGTGCAGACAAGCGTTAAGACCATTCTTTGACTGCTTGAACACAATTTGCCATCTGAAAGGTTACATCAACAATTTGTAACTGTTTGATGTTATATATACAAATGAGTGTCATCAGCATTAAACATCTAAAATATATTATGGCCATCAATCGAAGATTCTAGTGGGGAGTTACACAATGTAAAGAGCATTGGACCTAGTACAGATCCTTGCGGCACTCCCCGGGTGGATACATGTCTTGTCGACCTATCATTGTTTTTACGGTATCAAAAGCCGAGGAAAAGTCTGATAAAAAAGAAAAACCTCTTCACATAACATGCGAGATTTATTCTTCAATGACCTGGCGTTTCATATAGCGTAAATCTCACGCAATCCTTCTTGGGCGTTGTTGTTGTTGTTGTTTTTTTTGTTTTTTTTGTAATGGCAATCAGGCAAGGCGTTGCAGATGAGGAAGACTATTCTTCTCGCTGTTGTTGGCGACGTCGACACCTTTCACCATTTCGTCTTAGCTTTGTTCGACGTTGACGACGACATATTCCAAGATGATTAATAGTTGGCCAAAGAGACTGTGTTACTCGAAATTGTTAAGAGAGTTGAGGCTATACGATGTATAATTATCATACTTGATCTTGTTTGATAGGCTAGAACAACTTCCCCTAGTACTAGACGCAGTGGATTTGTGATCAATGGAAGGGACTGGATTAGGGTAAATGTCCCCACATTCTATCAATCGCAATTGAAAGGTACATGAACAGGCGTCCGTCGGGTAATATAATATTCTTTTTCCAACATACTTTACATATAAATTTGGAGAGGACCTAGCATGTAAAGTTGTGAACGTATTTTTATGCAATTCAGTTCTAGTCTCTTTATTACAACAGGAAAGTGAAACTAAGGCCAAAACTAACAAAAATTAACAGCATATGATTGATATGAACGAAGGTCATTGAGACTCAGTGGTTGAATCTGCTGTCAGCAAATTAAACATTTAGATCAAATATTGATTGGACATAAAAATGCAATAACAGTATGAGGAAGTCTAAACTGAAGTTCAAATAATCACAGAAACCAACACTTGATATTATCAACTAAAACCAGTCCAGTAGAATCAGTGCAACATCATAAATAAGATGTTACAAAAATACATACTTGATTGATAGGAACTCAGTACAGTAATAAATAGGGTTAAGATGAGAAAGCTAGATGCCTGGATCAGCTCTTACGCGCTCCACCGAAAAACACAGATTCATAAAGTATCGTTAAGGGTTGCACCCGCACCCCTCCCTCCTCCTTTAACACTTGAAATGTATAATCCTTTCAAAAGCTGGCTACGCCAATACTTATTTTATTATACAAATTGCCCTCAGTATGCCCTAAGCATACTAGCTATATAATTTTATTCTGGCCCTCAACTTGCCCCTCCCCCCCCCCCCGAAAAAAGTTAAACTCCTGACACCGCCACTGCTACAAGCGGTTTGAACAATGTGACTTCCTGCTTTCATTGCAACCGCAATTCATTTTAAGGCGTTATAAATAGGCCAGAATACATTGCGGTCAGACGATCTGTGGAATTGGCGGGAAACAAACACCATACTTTTTCAGGAGTACCATTCCACGTGACGAGTGGTTTCGTCTGACCCAAAAAAAAAATCGGTTTCTACGTGTTAACTTTTCAAGCAACCGACGACTCCTAAACATCCCGTATTAAACGCGGCGGTCACGCATAACACGCCAAACACACAGCTTAGCTGTCGTCAAAAGCACACACACACACGCCCGTGCACGCTCATACGGTTTGTGGGAAGTGTATTGGATGAATATCTTGTTATCTCAACTCAACTACGGCCGCGTACGTCGCATCGTCATCAAGAAAAATTCTTCGCTCTTACTCGTCCTGGCTGCCAGAAAGAAGAAGAAAAAAAAATCAAATCAGAAAAACGAACTGATCAAACATCTTTCACGCGTGCACAGATGAGCAGCCTCAGCTCAGCAGCGATCCATGTGGAATATTTTCAATTTTGGAAACAGACCGAGATGAATGATTTTTTCCTCTCTACGAACTTCACATCTTCTTCGGACCCAAGAAGAGGAAGGATAGGTTTGCTCGCAGTGGAATACTTTTCATGCTTAATTTTGGAGCCTTACTTGAACACAATCGATGGAAATTGTTTGTCTTCCGCTGCTGATTAAAGCTGGGCAGTGCAAAATATGAAATTGCATCGGAGGTCAGATTTTTTCCTCTTTTGCAATTTGCAATTCTTTTGGTCATTCTGTATTCTACACATATTCGAGCGTTGGTGAAACCTGGACAGTAATTATTGTAAGATCTCACATGTGCACTTCGGTTGATATTTCGGTACATTTTTCATTTCACTAACAAACATTGCATTCGTTTAATCGTCTTGAATTCGTTAGGATAAAAGCCAGATAATATAATCTGTTCCGTGAATTTAATGAGTTCATCGAATAAAATATCGTCTTTTTAAATATCTCCGTGAAGAAAGAAAGGGAATTATTTTCTTCAAGCAGAATTGTAATTTTAGAACACGGTAAAAAAGTACGAACGCCTCAAAAGGTACTGTTATGAATGGAATGATACGCATGTTGCAAAACAAAACGATGACAATTTATTTGAACTAATTGCACACACTTCATAACCTGGAATATATTTGTCATCATAAAAAATGGAAAACGTAGCCTACATCACCTGCGAAATATTCATCGCCGTCTTCTCCGTGATCGGCAACGGGCTCGTCCTCTACATCTACACCAGCAACACCCGTCTGCACACGGTCACCAACTATTTCATCGTGTCCCTGGCCATCGCCGATCTCCTAGTCGGGCTCCTCGGCGTGCCCTTCGCCATCCTCACCAGTGAGACGCTCCCCCATGGAAGCTTCTACGGATGCCTCATCATGCTCAACTTCCTCCTCTGGCTCTGCGGCGCGTCGACGTTCAGCCTCGTCGGGGTCTCGTTGGACCGCTTTATCGCCATCTCCTACCCACTTCGTTACAACGTCTTTGTCACGCCCATCCGCGCCGTCGTCGTCATTATCTTGTGTTGGATTATGGCCGCCATCGTCGGGTTCCTACCCGTGGTCGGATGGCACAAGGGAGAACCCGATAACGGCCAGTGCTTCTTCGTTCATATCATACACATGGATTACATGCTGTTTAACGCGGTGATGGTCATCTATATTCCACTAGTGGTCATGTTGGTCATTTATGCCTTCATCTTCCGAGCCGTTCGAAAACAGGTAAGTCAAGAAAATATATATGCTACACATCTGTACACTCTTTAATAGTAACATAGTCTTCTGAGAGCCAGTAGGGGTGACAAAACCTTCTATCTCAATTTTTTTGAGATTTTGATTTTTTTTTTGCATAATTTTGTACCTAATGGCCTACGACACCACCTGATAAATCCATGGAAAGCTTCCTGTCTCGGTTTTTTCACAAATTCCACACAAAGGACGGTGTCACAGCACTAAATCTGTGTTGAGACAGGAAAGTTTTTTCGCTCTCCTGAAAATTCATGATTTTTGAGATACGAGGTTTTGTCACCCCACCGAGGTAATACGTCTATTGAAAGTGCTGTGACGTAACGCCCTATACTGGCTCTCAATCAATGTCACATCCGTACGTAATAGATGTGGACGATAAATTCATCCGAACCAACCTGCATTGTTCTTCCAATGTCTTTGGAACATGGAAAGAAACTGCGCCTGTTTGGAGCCAGAATGACATTGGATCATATTATTAGACACTGCATTAACTGCCCTTCTGGGTCCAAACATGTTTAAAGTTAAAGACCAGTTCTGGTCATGCGATTGAATTGTGAAAGAAGCGTTGTGGAATCGATCAGAAAAGGTTGATCATCTAGCATCTAGCATCTGCAAGGTTCTGGAATCATCAAAATGATAAGAAATTTGGCCCATTCTTCGTAAAGTTACAAGCACTATACACAGAAAGATGTATATGGGACTACCCTATATCTCTCGCAGGACCATGAGAGAAACAAATTTACCCAATATATGAATTAGTAGGCCGTTTCCCGGCAAATTTTGTATCATCATGTATTAGTCAAAACATATTCTTTCACATGATTGGTAATGAGAGCTTCCATTTCATTTTTTGAAATTGGGGCGTTACCAATACTGCATGGTATTTACCTTTACTGAGAGAGGAAAGTTCAAACAAGGACTTCAAACTCAATACGTTCTTTTTTTGTAACAAGGAAAAAATAGAAAAGTAGGACAGGCTACGAATATGTGTATAACAATGTCATCATATCAATTTCAGATTCATGGAACTTATGTCGGTAATTGTTTACAATGTGGAATTGAATTGAATACGTTCGCATCCGTCTGTCGATGATGTGTTATTCAAAACATCCTGGTTGTCAGTACTTCACTTCTGCGAAGAATACTTCCTAACCTTAACCTCCTTGACTCACTTTTTACAGCGAAATATGGAAAGTTATTGATCCACGCATTGACATTCGCCCGAACGCTTGTCTAAAATTTAACTGATGGAATTTTATGATCGTTATATACGGGTAGAAAGCCTGCATAATTATAGACTGTATAGGTGTCATGTTCATTTTATCTACAGTTTTAACATGACGTCAGAGGTAAACGGGATTTACCCGAAGCGATAGAATACTCTTTTTATGAAAGCATTCTTGGTGTTTATGGTTGTTGTTAAGAATAGCTTGATTTAATCCAGTAATTAGGTCGGAGGGACCGAGGCATTTTGGGGAGAGTTTTGAATTTTAAGACAAGGGAGATGAGACAGTATAAAGATATGCAGAATAAATGTTAATAGAGTGAAAGAGTGAAGCAGGGAGGGACGGAGAGAAAGATATAGAGAGATAGATGTATTATATATTATATATATATATATATATTATATATATTGAGAGAGAGAGAGAGAGAGAGAGAGAGAGAGAGAGAGAGGGGGGGGGCAGGGACAGAAGAAGAGGGAGACAAATAGTTAGAGACAGATGGATACAAATATAGAGAAATAAAGAAAATTGGTGCTGAAGTGGGTTTAATTAGATAGCACTTGAAATCCTAGGATACTGGAGTTTGTTATAAAAAAGAACATTATTTGTCATGAACCATAAACTCGTCTTGCTCGAAACAAAAGTGAGCAGGAAGTGTTATGCTATCGAAAATAATATCGCTAGTGATATTCGTTTGTCTCGCAATGTGGTCAATAAGGAATCTAAAAGATCACGACGTTTCGTATGCTACTGCGATACTTCGTCAGGTGATAAAAACTATTGTAAACAAGGGTCTTTTATACTAAGTATTATGCTCTTGACAAAATGATCTCGGATCATCATGATAAAAATAGATAAGATACCCTTGCACTTTTTTGCTTTTAATGCACCAAACAATGTATCCGATTTGCTTCATCGTCGTCATCATCATCCTCCTCATGAATAGAAAAAATGGTTTTACTTTTATTCATTAGTATACTCTTTACAAGACATGCGTGCTTTGGATGAAAAGGCAGGCGAATAATACTGTCATTACGGTTGGAAGGCCGAAATTCTTTAATGTACATGTATAACGAGTATTATAACAGGTGAAGCAGAAAAGGGGATTTTCTCTCAGTTACTCCAAGGGAAATCATTTCGCAGCAACCATATCTCTTTGAAGGTATTTCCTATATCCCTTCAAGATATTAGGTGTTCATACATCCGGAATATTTACACTTCAGCTTGACTGAATCACGTGCCTTAAAGGGGTGTTGGAGAATATTCACGGTGAAAATGTCAAAACTTGTAAATCAGGCAAAATGTTGTAAAATACCATAATTTAAAACTGTCCTTAAGGTATGGTGGCGGAATATTCATTATTAGCAAAATTACAGTTATTTTCCTTTTCAAATGTGAACTGTTGAAAAGTTGTTTAAAAAATGAGGGCTTTCATTTTCACTCATATTCAGAGAGCCACGGAGTCCTTTGATTTGAAATTGTACACATACTTTCATAATCTCATCTTAATGCTGCACTGTACATATCAATTTTTTTACATATTTTTTTAAGGGCTTGCAAGAAACCTGGTAAATGATCTAGGATGATGAAAAATATGTTAAATTGAAAAAACAAAGATACAATGGTGCGAAGAAAGTAGTAGGCAATCAAAACAGTAGCTATAATATATATTAACTGCACTTTGTGTCGCAGAACACTGTACGTTCATGGGACGTATACGTACTATTAGGGGGTTTTCGTTTGTCACGTCGACATAGTCGACGTCAAATATGGGACGTCATTTCGGCGATCTGCGCATGCGTCGGGTCGTCTGGCGTCGTCAGGCCACATTTGCGAACCCGTTCATCGATGATTTGAGGTTCGTCAGAAAACTAGTGACCCGTCGTCAGAATGACGTCATCTTGCTACATCGCAGCGTAAATCAGAAAGTAAAAACAGAAAGAGAAAGTGATAGAATGATTAAAAAAACAAAGAATAACATAAGAAAAGGTGATAGAAGGAAGGAAACAAAGAATAACATAAGGAAAGACAGAAAGAGAAGGTGAAAGAAGGAAGAAACAAAGAATAACATAAGGAAAGACAGAAAGAGAAGGTGAAAGAAGGAAAAAACAAAGAATAACATAAGGAAAGACAGAAAGAGAAGGTAAAAGAAGGAAAAAACAAAGAATAACATAAGGAAAGACAGATAGAGAAGGTGAAAGAAGGAAGAAACAAAGAATAACATAAGGAAAGACAGAAAGAGAAGGTGAAAGAAGGGAAAAACAAAGAATAACATAAGGAAAGACAGAAAGAGAAAGTGAAGAAAGGAAAAAACAAATAATAACATAGGGAAAGACAGAAAGAGAAGGTGAAAGAAGGGAAAAAACAAAGAATAACATAAGGAAAGACTGAAGAGAGAGTGAAAGAAGGAAAAAACAAAGAATAACATAAGGAAAGACTGAAGAGAGAGTGAAAGAAGGAAAAAACAAAGAATAACATAAGGAAAGACAGAAAGAGAAGGTGAAAGAAGGGAAAAACAAAGAATAACATAAGGAAAGACAGAAAGAGAAAGTGAAGGAAGGAAAAAACAAAGAATAACATAAGGAAAGACAGAAAGAGAAGGTGAAAGAAGGAAAAAAAAAAAGAATAACATAAGGAAAGACAGAAAGAGAAGGTGAAAGAAGGAAAAAAAAGAATAACATAAGGAAATACAAAGAGAGAAAGTGATAGAATGATAAAAACAAAGAATAACATAAGAGAAGGAAGAAACAAAGAATAATATGAGGAAAGATAGAAAGAAAAATGATAGAATGATAACAACAACAATAACGTTAGGAAAGACAGAAAGAGAAAATGATAAAGAATAGACAATGGAAAGATAGAAGAGAAGATGAAAGAAGGAAAAACAAAGAATAACATAAGGAAAATAGAGAAAGTATAATAGAATAATAAACGAAGAACAAAATAAGAAGTGAAAGAAGGAGAAATTAAATAAGCGCGTGCGGGGGGCATTACGTCATCGTGTAGAGAACGGGTTTCAACTTAAAACGAAAAGGGTAATAAGGTAGTGAACAGGACGGGTGTCTGACGCCAATTCGCATCGTTAGAGGACGTGAACGCCGTCCTCGTCCACACAAACGAAAAGCCCCTAATATTTCTTTAACGTCCTCGTGCCGCGTTTCTTTTTTAACGTCTAGAGAAATGTGTGTGTTTGCTTGGACATTTTTCTGAATCAGTGAACGTAGCCCTGAGATGCTAATCTACCATGTGCTTTCACTTTTTTCTTTAAAGACATTTCTTATAGCACCGTGCAGCATTGATCGTTGTTAATACTAATGGGAAACTCAAAATTAACATTAAAAATATGAATTGCGTTATCATGGTGTATTAATTTATTCTTGTATTTACTATTTATCTTGAGCTCATAATGAATACAGTACAATGGCCGTTTCATATTTCTATTTTTATTTTTGCTTTGGTGACTTTTTATTTTAACTTGGAAAACATGATTATAATAAATCGACGAATCAATTTTCCCTTTTAAGTGAAACATTTGTAATCAACAGTATCACTTTTGAAGTTCGAATCTGAATTTAAGAACATTATTAAATTAATGGAAATCAGGTCTCGAAATAAATACTATACTTCTTAACGCGAGTAACGAAGCTCCGAAATATTAAATTATCATTTTGAAGGAGAGTTATACTGCAAAATAATGTGAGAGACGGTCAGTGAAGCGAATTAGAAAAAGTACATGTATGATAGGTAGGGCAAGGACAGAGGGGAGGATGAGATAACTGATATTGGGGGGGGGGTGAACGATGTACAAAACGACAAAGAAAGACAAAGTATGAGGAGGAGACAGGAAAAGAGCAATATTAATGATAATAAATAAGCCGGCAATACAGAGCGGAAGAGTTTATGCAAGAAAACAATATCAGAACTTGTTAAATAATGATAGCGTCAAGGGAAGTGATGTACTAAAGATGAAAAGAAAAATATCGACGAAAGTAAATCAATAGAAATATAACGGAGAGAGGAAAGATTTTTAAAATGAAGTGAATACAACTTGAATGGTATGCGGGATGAAATCGTTTTTCATTTTCGCATTGCATACAAAATTATATAAATATTGAGCTTTCATAAGTCTAAAACTTCCTTGCACGCAGAAAAAAAAAATTAAGTCGATAAGTTTTATACAAACATAATGAAACAATACTTAAAAGCATCTTTATATTTGTGCAAAAAAATAATGACAAACAAAATTACGACACACCACTCCCTTACCCGACTATAACTCCATACAACAAATATAATAAAAGCAGTTTTAAACAGACGGACTCGAAGACGAACACAAAGACAATAATTTTAGGAAAGGCGAGCGAAAGGAAGAACTTGAAAACATATCTTTATTTACGGTAATTGAACCCAACTAGAAATGGAGACAGCAATGCAAGCAGAGAGGAGCAGAAAATATTGGCAAGAGGATTCCTTATTTTCCCCTTGTATCTCTGGGGTTTATATCGACCGAGTCCGTATTAGTTCATGGGATTTTCTGGCGCAGACGTGAATGCTTTAACAAATTATTAACGTTTGTAAAGAAATAAGAAAGTTATTTGTAGAAATCTTCTTATCGAACGGTAATCTGATAGGGTACATACGAGAAGCCTCTTCAATGGTAATTGAATAAGCTCAAATAGAAGCTTCGGATAAAATGCAAGCAGATAAAGGGAGGGTAAGAGGATATAGGCTACTAGTAATATAGAATACTATGTTTAGAAGAATATGGTTTCAAAAAGAAAATTGGATGAACTCAAATGAAAACATAATCTTTAACATTCATATTGAATAAATTTATATTTTTCATATAATTTATATTTTCAAAAGAAATGCTGACAAGGGAATAATGCTGATGTTCATGATCTTTTTTCTTTTCAGTTCATTTATTTCATTCAGTTAAAAAGACAAAATTTCATATAACAATCAGTTATATATCATAAAATAGACATTAAGAACATTTGACAAGGACATGAAATAAATAGGTTGCAACCTATAGGCAACATAATCCAATAAAGTTTGACCTTTTTTTATAATACAAAATATGAAATGTATTCGTTACTGAACATTATACAATAATGAAATAAAAGCTAGCTTATAATTATTATGTCAATACTTTCATTTTCTTCCTATATGAGAGACTAACTGCGTCATCAACCATTTCTAAATAAAATTACAAAAGGAAAGGGGTATTAAGAAGTTGAAATTATTGAGGGGCAAGCTTAGTCTTTCTTTCTTTTTACGTTTCTTTTCTTCCATCTCTCTCTCTCTCTCTCTCTCTCTCTCTCTCTATCTCTCTTTCTCTCTCTCTCTCTCTCTCTCTCTCTCTATCTATCTCTCTCTCTCTCTCTCTCTCCCTCCCTCTCTCTCTATCTCTCTATACCTATCTATCTATCTATCTATATATTTATCTATCTATCTCTCTATCTCTCTACCTATCTATCTATCTATCTATATATTTATCTATCTATCTCTCTTTCTCTCTCTCTATTTCTTTCACTCTCTTTTTTCTCTCTCTCTCTCTCTCTCTGTCTCTATCTATTTCTCTCTGCCTCTTTCTTTCTCTCATTTTCTGTCTTTGGTCGTGCTCTCTCCCACCAATAATGTGTGATGAGCGGAGACGATGAAGAAATGCGGAGATTTCTCTGAGTAATTTAATACTGACTTCAAAGTATATTTTCTGACCCTGCTCTTGATCCAAATCATGACAATATGACTCATATTACGACGGTATGGGTGGATCGAGGGGGCGAAGGGCCGTGCCCCCTCTAAGTGGAGTCGAATAAAAAGTTTAATTGATTGGAGAGAGAGAGAGAGAGAAAGAGAGGGGGGTGAGAAAGATGGGGAATTTCTTTAAATTGTTAGCTTATTTTGGTTTGTCAGCGATTTCTGTGATTTCGCATGGGGTTGATTTGTGTGATTTTCGAGATTTTGAGATCGTGACTTTTGGCCCCCCCCCTTCCCTCCGCTTTCGGACGGTGTTGGATTCACCCACCAGGCATTATGAATTTTGAAATCAATATGGTCAAAGAGAAGACTGCATTTTGAAAAGTAGGAGTGGGGAAAGGTTCTATATCAGTGCGAATAGTGGCGTACGTACAATGGGCTCATCCATCTAGAGGTCATTAATGTAAGAAGGTGGGGTAGGCACCGACCCTACTGGATGTATTCGTGTTTTTTAAAGAACAAGACCGTCGAAAATGGTCGTTGAAGGGAGGGGGAGGACAATCGTGCTTTTAGATATTTGATAAATATTCTTTTTACGTTGCACTCCCTTTTCTCTCTATAACGCTTTCTTTGTCACCATTTTGATTAGGGTGCACGCGTACCCCTGAGCCCGCCCTTTCCCCGTAACTACACCACCGGGTGAGAGGAAGGGGGAAACGGTTGACGTATAATGATGAATTGGATGGCCACAACCCCTTGCAATATTTGGTTAGATATGTACACACACCAAGTTCCCGCTGACATCGAGAGAGCGATATTCATTACGCCACTTGAAATGTTGCCTTCAACAGGTCGCCCCCCCCCCCCTTCACTTCCATCCTCTTGTCTGTTCTGGTCAATTTCCCGTTGCATGGAGACGCCGTTGCAATGGCTAACCTAGGAGTACCTCCTTGGGTTAACCTACCTTCGTTCCCGAAAAGGTGACCTTAAGAATCTAAAGGATGTATAGTTATAAAAAATAGTACTGATATGACGTAGTGATCAGTAATAGAATAATCGTAATCTCATTCGAGGCAATGTCGTGGTATAGTGGTTCAAACACTTGTCTCTCTATCCAAGGGTTGAGGTTTCCAATCCCAGGCCGGCTTACATTCTTTGGGAAGACATTAATCCACATTTGCCACTCTCTACCCAAGTGTCAATGGGCACCTGGCAGTCCCTGGGGTAATAATAATGGCAGGGCCCTCTGACAGGAAGAACAGCACCGAAGCTGATATTTCATTTCATTGTATTTATTTATTGTGTCCATTGAGGATAATTTTTCATATTTACAATTACAATCTTGCTTCACATTAATTTCACAAATACAACATATAATTGAAAATCATAAGTACTCGATTATATACTTGTGAATTGTATTTTTCTCACAATAAACACATACTTCGGGTTTGTCTGAATTTCGTTGTCTGAATGGTGTCCCTGAATAAACAAAATCATTATTAGTAGTATATAAGATCTGATTTTACTTTTATGGGATAAGAAGAATGCGTTAGACCATACTGTATAATTATGTTGCAATTGGAGTTTAGGTTAAGTTTAGGATCAGGATCAGGATTAGGGTTAGGGTTTAGGAGCATCTGTTGCAGGTGTGTTGGTTGTCATCCAGATAAGTTATGAAGTCATTTGTGGGAATTGTGGTAAATTCATAACAAATATGGATTTTTTAAATATTTTTTAAAAAATATTTTTTTGGCAATTACGTTTTACCTTCTGCCCCACCCCTCCCCGAGCCTCGATCGCCCTTCTTCTTTTTTTGGGGGAGGGGGGGGGGGGGGTAATGCATACTGTATCTGTTCTGATTTTCCATTTGCACGTTCCTGTAATTCAACAAAATATGATTTTAAATAAATTGATTTGAATGTATTTCTTCTGGGGAAAAATCAATATCAATGTCGGAAACATTGCACCCCCCCCCCCATTTCTGACAATACTGAATCCACCACTGTTTGACCATCGTGATGGTACGGTTATATTACCCTAGAATATGTACCGACAACTGAAGAGATATATGTTATATCAGTACTCTATCGTCAAAGCGTGAATATTGGATATGTTATATAAATACATCAATTTTGTGATGATAACGATCATAATGAAAGTATAATGACGGACGTGTACTCAGGTACTGGTCATTCTGATAAAATCTATTTAGAACACGTACTTATCTCTGACGGATCCGGAAGGACAGGATGGGGACGCGACTGCCCCTCCCAAGCAAAATCCAATCTATTGTAAACAAAATTAAAGGGGGGGGGGGTAGATAAAAAAATGTGCCCATCAATGTCTACCTACAGACATTTTTGACCCAATTGGCACAATAGGCTCTTGAAGTGTGATTTGTTTGTCTATGTATTTGTTTGTTTCGTTTTGTTTGTTAGCTTGTTTATTTGTGGTCAGATAATATTGTATGCCACAGCCAAACAATTCTGGATCCACCATCGTAACTTCTCTAGGCTAGGGTAGAGTTGTTAGGGAGATATGCATTTGTTTCACCCATAATAAAGTTAATCATTGCAATGGACAAAATAATTGAACTGCGCGATATACAAAGACAATTGCAAATACTGAGAGGGTATGATAATGAACACGATGATATCTATTCAGAATCCCTCTTCTCGCCCCCCCCCCCCCTCTCTCTCTCTCTCTCTCTCTACATCTCTATTTATTCCAAATTATTTGTTCTTACTCTCCTCTCCCATCTCTCTCTCTCTCTCTCTCTCTCTCTCTCTCTCTCACACGTCAATTAATCGGAATAACACACCAAAGTAAGAGTACGTCAACGAAATTATTCGGAGATTAAAAAAAAAAAAAAGGAAACCACCATAACACATGATTGTTAGGTGCAGCGATTGATGCCTCGAGCTTACATTAATTAATGCATTTAGCACATGACATGAAATGTATACTGATTTGTTGTTATTCCAAGACATCGAAAATATGAAGTGGTTTGCGATTGAGATTAACAGCTTCTTTTGGAATTATCATTGTTATGTACACTGGGGAAATGACTCATCACTGCATGTATATCAAATACAACTAATTGTTAAAACCTGTCTCCGTCAGTCATAATGTATAATTTTGACAAAGATCATTAGACCGAATATATAAGACTATAGTACCGATAGGTGAGATTTCCCGAGAGAATATGTCCCTAATATGAAAATTAAAAAAATTGCAAAATGACACCGAACATGAGATGAGGTTTACAAGAAAGATTTTTTTAGAAAGGGGAGTGGAAGGAAAGGGAGGGAGAAAGATGGAGAGAATGACAGAGAGAGAGAGAGAGAGAGAGAGAGAGGGTAAGAGACTCAGAGAGAGATACACACAGGCAGACAAAGATAGAGAGAGAGAGAGACAGACAGGCATACAGATAGAAAGAGAAAAAAGAGAAAGAGAGTGAATATATGGAGAGATTATGAAGGGCAATAAAAACAGATACTGTATGTGGTCTGGTGGATTGTCTAGTGGATCACAAGATACACGTTTCGAGTCCCTCAAGCATCACTAACGTTCTTTGGCAAGATATAACTCTTCATCATGCATTCTGCCACTCTCAACCCAGGTGAGGTAACATGGGTAACTGACAGGAAAAACACCAGAACCCTGTACGTGATAGAAGCCAGGCAATAGCCAAGATGATACATGAGTGCCCAAATTGTCAAGTCTGACGGACGTGAGAGCTTTACATGCAAGCACCCACTATTAACCCTTATTAAGGCACCAATTGATAATAATCCGCGCATATGGGGAGAGAATAATATACTCGATTATATTTTTATTCGCAATAATTCCTGGACGCTGAAAAAAACTATACTAATTATTTTCTGCAATTACGAGTATAATGATGATTGCTGCAGCAGATATATCAATTAGTTACGAAGATGCTGTGCAGACAACGCCAAGTACATCAATATAAAGAGGCATGCGGGGGAAGATATCACATACATGTATCACAAAAGCCAGTGCGCAATATTTATATCTCGAGCTTTAAAGAAATGACTGGGACGTTAGAATGCTAATGATAGTGCTAATTACGATAATATAATTATGATAAGAAAGCATTACTTAATGGTTAGCTAAATGTCAAAAGTCAATCGAATTTCCCTCGAATAATAAGCAACAAAATAGCGTGTTTCTTGCGAAAGGTGGAGAGTGATCCGAAATTTGCTCCTGGGCATTTTGTATAGGTTTTTTTTTCATCAGAGCTAATATAGTTAGGGTCGTAATTAGATTACGTTTATAGCTAGTGTTAGGGTTAAGTTTAGGTACCGTGTTTGGTCCAAGGTTAAAGTAAATAATTCGGTTAGTTTAGGAAATTAATGCAGAGCAATTGTAGCGATAGCGAGTGTCGTACAACAGTGTGTGGAGAGGGTGGGGTAGAAGGGGTTTGTAACACCACCCCCCCCTCTCTCTCTCCATCGAATAGTAAAGCCAAAGCAGAAAAGAAAGGTAATAATATAATTAAGAAAGAAAAAACGATAAGGGATGTGAGAAGAAGATGACTATACGCTCCACCTCCTCTTGACGAACCTCTATTAGACATTCGTTCAGCTTTCTCACATCATTATCATCCACCTGTTTAATAAGATTAGACCCCCCCCCCCCGGACTGGACCCACATATTTCTCACATTGTGTGTTAACAATACATGACAATAAAAGGGAAAATAAAAGGTTGGGCCCTTCAACGATCACAGACTAATATAAGGTCAATTTATTCAAATCTCGCACCAAGGTTTCGGTCACTTTTGATCAATATGTCTCGAAAGGCCTCTAAAGTAATTGCTTGTAAATTATTTCATAGTCCATTACATTTTCGTCTTTTTTTCCATTGCCATCAAACCAATTATTCTCATGTCAACCGATTATTCTTATGTCAGCGATATGTGATCTTCAGGCACGACATACATTTCATTTGACAAAGAGCGACTAAAATATCGCCAAATCATCCATTTGTATTTTTACCTCGCGGCGAACCATCTTCTCCAGTTCTCACATCTTCCTTTGAACCAAATTATTCTTGAATTTTGAGGCAAAACATATTATTCCTGAATTTGGAAGTATAGATATATGGCACTTAGACAAATTCAACGCTTATCAAAACCGAGCAATGGCCGATTGCATTGCACTATTTCAAAACCAAAGTTCGCATGATATTGGACAAATAAATGGATTTTCTTTTTCTAACGATGGTGTGCCTCATGATTTATATTGGTTTTGATTTCGCGTCATCCATCCAAGAGTTCATTTTTTATTTTGCCAATTTTTCAGCTGTGCATTGATATAACTCGGTTGATTGTTTGTTTTCTTGTTAACAAAGATGAGACTGCGTCGTCTGCCGAGAAAATGCAGTTTGTTTTTAAAGTTCGTCTAGTGCACAATATAAGGCAGAGTCGTGTGGCGTTTAGGATAAATAGTGAAATGCACTGCGCGTAAAACCGGCGAACGCCGGGAAGAGCCTTTTTACCCCCAGGACATGATGATTTTAGTACCACCTTAAACGGTCTTGGGAGCATCTCATTCCCCCCCCCATCCATAATTAAGCAGACACCTACCTATATTAATGGAAGATGAAAAAAAGAATATCCTCTATTAGTCAGTATAATCTTTTGTTAACCTAAATTTCATACCAATACCCTAAATGTTCGGTTGTGCATAGATATAACTCGGTTGATTGTTTGTTTTCTTGTTAACAAAGATGCGACTGCGTAGTCTGCCGAGAAAATACAGTTTGTTTTTTATAGAACTTTCGTCTAGTGCAGGATATTAGGCAGAGTCGTATGACGTTTATGATAAAAAGTGATGTGCACTGCGCGTAAAACCGGCGAACGCCGGGAAGAGCCTATTACCCCTAGGACATGATGATTTAACTACCACCTCAAACGGTTTGATTGACGTCTCACCCCCCCCCCCATCCATAATTAAACAGACACCTATCCTATAGTAATGGAATATGAAGCTATAGAATGTCCCTTTTTAGTTAGTATAATTTTTGTTTAAACTAAATTGGTTTTGATTTCATACTAATATCCCTTTTTACTTGTGAACTCGGATGACCGCACTCAGGTATGTGTGGTTGGTTCGTGATAAGCATTAATTAGTCATAAACGCATTCAATACTGATATGCGGCGGATAATGCGGTTACCGAGAAATCGGGAAACGAAACATTCAGAATTGTCTGCGTCAAGACGGGGGTTCTGATTATCTCTACGTCATAATGAAAATGTGCTGCATATGGATGAAATCAAGGATTTGTTTACAATCCCCCTTTTTGTGTGTGCATATTACAGTCTTTCAAAGGTTACGAATCCCAAAGGAAACTTCATTCCAAAACAGGAAATAAGAATCCTCTTCATATTAACTGCTCCATATAGTTCATATTCGGAACGGTATGTGGCGAATTAGGACAAGCGGTTTGAGGCAATATTTGTATTGCTTTCCCCTCCCTCTCTCTCTCTCTCTCTCTCTCTCTCTCTCTCTATCTCACTTCTCAACTTCTCAATTTCTCAATTTATTCCCCCATTACTCTCACGTGTTTGAGGTAATCCCTCATCTAATGGTCAG
Organism: Strongylocentrotus droebachiensis; assembly: GCA_035222895.1. Taxonomy (NCBI): domain Eukaryota; kingdom Metazoa; phylum Echinodermata; class Echinoidea; order Camarodonta; family Strongylocentrotidae; genus Strongylocentrotus; species Strongylocentrotus droebachiensis. The sequence goes on from JAVYIG010003891.1 coordinate 99,828, forward strand.
TTAAAAGGAGCTCAGAGTTCTTTTTAAATAAATGCTTTTCGGTTAGAAAAATGATTTATGAGAGCTCAACTTATATAAAGGGCTATAAACTAGTCATTGGATTTATTCTTCTCAAAATAAGGCAAAAACCGTTATGTTATATTCAATTGCATTGAAGCCCTTTGCCGTACAATAACAATTGTGCATATTTACGTGAAATATGAAAGGTATATTGTCATTTTAACCAATACTGTATTCAGTCAAGCCTGAGTCGAACCCGTCTCTTCTCTAGCCATCCTCTACTCTCCAAAACTAACGCGATTCTCACCGCCGACAGCCGCTCGCAGAAAGTTCTCGCGATATCAATCGATACTATCAATTCGATACACCGCCTCTTTAGGTGTCGCGAGTGTTTTCTTTTCCCGCTCATTTTATCCAAATTGCTCATTTTCGAAACAGTGCAATGTTCACTGCTGTAATGACCCCATTTTCTTAATCGATAAGCCTCGAGGGAAATTCCATTTGAGAACGTTTGCGATATCCAAGTACTTTCTGAGGAAAAGAATTCATCTCAATCTTAACCTTTTTCGAAACTGTACCTTTTCGACGTGTTGCCGATGGCAACCAAGTGCTTGTATCAGGAGGGACCAATTGTTGTGAAACATCACTTTGCGATTGAAAAGGGGTTGTCTAAGTGATAAAGATGTGACATTCAAAGAGATATGTAGTTATATAAAGAACGGCCAGAGGCAAGAAGGGGCCGGGAAACACAGCAAGAGATAATGAGAGATATAATAAGAAAGAAAGAGGGTAGGGAAGGGAAAGGGGAGAGGGAGGGGGAAGGGGAGGGGAAAAGGGAGCAGGGAGGGGGAGGGGAAAGGGAGGGGGTGGGGATAATGAGGAGAGTGACTGAGACAAAAAAAAAGAAACAGGGTGATCAGATCAAATCATAATTATGTTTGATATATCCGATTATGAAACTGTCAACGTTTCATTGAAACATTGTAAACGAGTGATTACGATGCAGCCAATATGAACAGGACCTCTTTAATAAACGTGAGTGCATCTTTAAAAATTGAGATGATAATGGGGATGATAATAAGAGAGATTTTGTGGTCTAGTGGATGTGTCACCCGGTTGCAGATCATTTGGTGCAGGGTTCAAATCCCAGCTCGGCACTAACGTCCTTTAACAAGACGATGATCTACATTTGCCACTCTCCACTCAGGTGTTAAATGGGTACCCAATAGGATGCGAACGTTCATGTAGTTTGCTCAGCATTGTGAGCGTCAATAAAAAGGCGTCTGGCTTATTCCTCTTTCTCTCTCTTTCTTTCTTCTTTTCTTCCTTCTTCTTCTTCTTCTTCTTCTCCTTCTTCTTCTTCTTCGTCCACTTCTTCTGTTAAATATTACAAATACATTGTATTATTATGTAATGCAATGTATGCAGTGTCTTACGTCATCATTGCGACTCCGTCACAAGCCTCATTTTCTCAATAAATTTCGTCTCCTTCCTCTATATATCAAAATATTATTAAGATGTAAACATTGATTCTGATTTGATTTGATTTGATTTATTGATTTCAATATAATATTTCAAACATATATATTTTAAACATACATAATGTCCATCAGTTTAATATTCTGACATCCAACTGAAGTACGAGAAGGAAATTCATTTATTGTTATATTTTATATTTCTTTGATTTTCGAGAAAAAATATATGCGCGGTATTGCGACCCTTTGCGAAGGAAGTTGCCCGAACTCTGTATGTCGATGACTCTAGGTGAACGGGGTGATGCATGGGGGCGCATAATGAATTCACACGTAAGTGTCTATTGAAAGATGACATCGAGAAGAAGGCAGACATGGAACGAAAATTCGAAGTGATATTGGAACACTTCTTAAACACCTTTCTAGAACACGAACCTTGTGACGCGAAGATCGGTCATTCCCATTGACGGAGAAGATATGGACAGATAGAAGGAAATCAGAGATGTAGTGATGGGGGAAACAGAGTGGAGGGGAGAAGGGGAAGAGGGGAAAATAGAGATATACAGAGAAAGAGAGAGAGAGAGAGAGAGAGAGAGAGAGAGAGAGAGAGAGAGAGAGAGAGAGAGAGATAGAAGAGATTCATTACCAGAGGGTGGGGGAGGGGGTTGGGAAAGAGGAGAAGACGGTAGGAGCAGTAAATGTTTAGGGGAGGAATGAGACAGACAAAATAAATGTTGTATTTTATGATGTTTTCATTATGTACCTTCAAAAGATTAGCTCCCAAAATAGACGATGTTTGGCTGCATTATTTTTGTTTTGGTTTATTCATTTATTTATTAATTAATTTATTCATTTATTTATTTATTATTATTTTGTTGTTGAAATGGGAACACGATGATCATTCACCTGAATCTCAATCGAGATGGGAAGTGCGATGACGAGGGCTTCGGAAAATATCAAACTGAGCAAGATGGGTTGATAATTATGCCCGTCATGAGCCTCAGGCGACCTTACAATTCCGTTATTCCCTGCGCTAATCAGGCCAATGAATACATTAGCCCATAAGTCGATAATTTAACGCACTGTTTTCATTGTTGTTGTTGCTGTTGTGTTGCTTTTTTTTTTTTTTTTTTGTGTGTGTATACAAAATCCCTTCCCACGTGGTGCATCCTAGACAGCATCGTCTTGAACAGACTTAGGGTGGTTTACCTGTAAGCGGAGAGAGGATATGGGATATCCCAGACAAATAGGATATGCTCTGGTTGGTCGGGCAGTTTGTCATCCCAGGGGTCTGCGTATAAAGTCACATAAGATGTTGTTCTGGATAGCTTCAATCTTCAGGCTCGTATCCGGGTTTCTGGGCTGAGGGCAGGGGGCACAATGCACTGAGACCTCAACAAAACCTCTGACAAACATGTTGATGTTAAGCTATCACATCTTCATGTACCATTTTGCATGTTTTGGGTCGAAGGTTTGAAATAGGGCAGATTGATTGTCTAGAGATACGCCACATTGTTTTTTTTGTGTGAAAAAGGGCACAGGAGGGTGCTGCCCCGCCTATATTCGCCGCCAATGCATCTATCGCACCTTCGCGTAATTGAAACGCCTGGCGGTTTCATGATAAATCACATCGTAACAGAACGGCGTGGATTTACGCGACTCACCAGCAGATCTTTGCATTTTTCAGGGAACGCGTGGAGAAAAAACATCGATAAGAAACACGCTGCGAGTTGAAGTCATACAAATCTATACACAGATAGTGTTGGATAAAGGAGGGGAGAGAAACAGAGAGAGAAAGAGAGAGACAGACAGACAGACAGACGGACAGAGAGAGGGACATACACACACTGACAGACAGAAAATGGGGCGATAATGGATTAGTTTAATATGGACTTTGCTAAATTGTCAACAAATACTTAAAATAAAGCCAAATCTATATAAATTGTGTCAATATGCCAGTTGGCCTATTCTAAAAACATGCATAAGCCCATCATCGGCATAAAAATAGGTCTTGATCCAGGAAAGAGAAAGGGGCGTTACTAGGGGGAAAGGTTTCGGGTGTGAAGTGTGTGTGTGTGTGTGTGGCGGGAGGGGGGGGGGGGTAATAGCCCGTCAGCAAACATTACTTTTTTTTAAACGGTGACCATTTTCGGCAAATTCCAAAATCTTTACCATTGTCGGCATTCTTTGTTTACATCTTGATGATCTTCTGTTTGTTTGCTCATTTGCTTGGTTGTTTGTTCGTTTGCTAGCTTTTCCCTTTCCCCCATCAATTGATGTTTGTGGATTTTCAACAAACTTTGTGATGGCCACAAATTTGGCCCTGCATCCGCCCCCCCCCCCCCCCCCTCCCCCGGCCATTCTGAACGGTCAATACGTGATTCTGCCCTTAAGAGAGAGATATACAGAGATTAATTGTGACGGATTAGCCTTCAGCAAGTACTCTATTACCCCAGCTAAGCCTCTATCTTGAGAGGATCATCTATTAGAAGTCGAGATGAAGGGGACAGCCGATCCTCTGACCAAGTGGTTTATACTCGAGACTTTCCAAAATAATTAAAATTGTCTGGGTTAATGCGGTCGCATTCCTAGTGCTGCATGCAAGATTTTACAGGAAATCACTGATTTACCGTTCTGAATATTAATACTTAGATTTGCAATGATTAAAGTTTGTGCATATACTAGGAGAAACTCATCATTAACATCATATTATCATTAGTAGTATTATCATTATTAGTAGTATTATTATTATGATCATTATCATTATTATTATTATTATTATTATATCATTATCATTATTGTAATTATCATTATCGTTATTATTACTACTTTTATTATTATTATTGTTATACTTTTCATTATTATTGAGTAATATTTTTAGCATTATCATTATTATTATTGACAATATTATGATTACTATTACTATTATTATTACGGTTATTATTAATAATATTATTATTACTATTAATATCAGTATTATTATTATTATTATCATCATCATTATCATTAGTCTACGTTAAACCTAATCAAGGGCAGATCCAAGATTTGTAGAAGGGGGCGAATTCTAACAAGGAAAACAAAATCACACAAACATGTACAGTACCTTCCGGGTCGAAAATCTGAAAGGAAAATGCGCTCATTGAAATGTCGGACAAGCCGATGTGTGGGCTCATAATGCTCCACACTCCGTTCGTTTGTACAATCAAATGGAGTCAGTAGCATGTGAGCCCAAGTATCAATAAGTATCAGTATCGGTTTGGCGTGGTTTTCCTTCCTTCCTTCCTTCACACTGATGTTCTATCCTTTTCATCATTTCCAATGTGTAATACTAGAATATAAGAATATTTCTATCTGTCTATATACCTTTTATTTTGATGGTTCTTTTATGATTATAAAAACAACGATATAGTTTCTCATATACATATTACGTATTTTTTTACAATGTGTGACCAAAACAAATTTCCATGAATTCTTGTGAATCAAGAAAAAAAAATTGAAATGAATTACTCATCCAGATATCGATTACAAGATTACATCAGTATTCGAATTTCACCAAAAATAAGGACATCCATAATTTCCTTTAGCTTCTGTCAAAAGTGATGTCATTAAACCCATAATTTTTTTAATTTGTGTATTAACGTGAAATGAGATCAATATAACCATTCTTGTCGGTTTGTAATGCTTAAAATTTAAGGATTGTCATGTCATCATAAACTGGTTCAGTATCGAGGGTAGCTTGCGACTCTCCCCTTCCCCCTCCCCCCCCCCCCCCCCTCCTTCATCCGCCCTTGCAATACATTTCCTTTTTCGAGAACATGGACTGCCCCGGGCTGCGCTGATTTATTGCATCTAACACTTCGACATTTCAACATGATTCATTTGAATTCGGAGATTACATCTCGTAATTGGATGTCTCGAATAAGGAGGGTTTGGGAGAATTTCTTGTTGAAAAGAAAAGCAACAAGTAAAATGAAAAAACAACGAACGATTATGGGTTTGATGACATGACTTGTGCAGAATCTTTAATAACAAAATAATGGATGTATTTTTTTAAATGAAAGTCTAATACTGTTCTAATTATTATTTTTTATTTTCGTTATACTTGTTATTCTTGTTATTCTTGTTATTATTAACATTTAAGGGTGCACATCAATTCAAATTCATGGAAAGGGAAGGCACGGGCCGTTTTCCCCATTTCCCTAAACCCACCACTCTGTCGTTCGATATAAAACATTATCATATGCTCCGAGGGATGATGGGACTGGAAATGGAACATGCGGAGATGCGCTAGTTGCCCCCGTTTGGAAACGTTGAATAATGTATCTCCCCAAGCAGGCGGGGTTAACCACAATCGACTATGACATGAAGAAATCTTGTAAACATGATTTGAGGTGAGGTACGCGAATTCTTTCGAAGTTTTTACTTCTTCAGCCACTGCTCAGTAAGAGAACAAAAATGTTTTAGGATTCAATCACACTGTTCACATCAATGTCACATTAATGTATAGAACATGCGTTTATTATTAAGGTCCTTTATTAAATCGATTGTCATGAATAATTAATAAGCGTATCAGGACAATTACCCCCTGGGCAATCACCCCCCGGAAAATTACCACCCGGAAAACTACCCCCCACGGACAATTACCCCCCAGAAAATTACCCCCCGGAGAATAACCCACCGAGGACATTTACCCTCCAAGGACAATTACCCCCCAGAAAATTACCCCCCGGAGAATTACCCCCCGAGGACAATTACCCCCAAGGACAATTACCCCCCGGAAAATTACCCCCGAGGACAACTACCCCCCGAGGACAATTACCCCCCGAGGACAATTACCCCCCGAGGACAACTACCCCCGAGGACAATTACCCCTCGAGGACAATTACCCCCGAGGACAATTACCCCCCGAGGACAATTACCCCCCGAGGACAATTACCCCCCGAGGACAATTACCCCCGAGGACAATTACCCCCCGAGGACAACTACCCCCAAGGACAATTACCCCCCGAGGACAATTCCCCCCAAGTACAACTACCCCCCCCCCCCTCTTCCGAGGACAACTATCCCCGATGACAATCACCCCCGAGGAATTTGAAACACTGTGACAAATAATGCGAGCTTCTCTCCAAATTGCTCTTTATAGAAAATTTCATAAACTTTTAATTTCTATGTTATTTGTGAAGTTCATTTCAGTGTTTTCAAGTTATTCACTTCGATGTGGGGGGGGGGGGGGTGGGAGTTGCCCAATTCCCCCGAAGTTTTGCTACCGAGTAAATAACAGAAATTACATTTTTTTAAGAAATTCAATAATACATTGCGCGCAGAAACAAAGAAATTAGGATGTAATATTTCATTTATGCATCCTCTGTCACTTTTTAAGCTGATCGTGTATTTATCGTTGTATAATGGGCCCTCGACCATGATCCGAAATTAAAGTTTTCTTCACGTTATCTATATATTTCTGTTATCTATATATTTATGTTGTCATGCGGGAGTATGATATGAGCAGGTCGAGGGTTCGAATCACGACACCGGCACTAATATCCTTTTTCAAGATATTAACCTGCACTTGCTACTCTCCACCCAGGTGTTAAATGGGTACCCGGTATTATGCGACCGTCATTGTTGGTCACAACGGTGTCGATTTTTATCCGTGGTTGGGGGGGGGGGGGGGTGATAGGTGCCAAAATAATTTCGGCAATGGATCAAAGCAACCAAGAGGTAGAAGTGTGTGGCAGGTTGCACCCCCTCCCTTACAAGTTATTAATTTTTTCAAGTCACCCTCAATAAAGATAACATTTCAGAGAATATGGGACCCATGTGGGCTTGCAACTTGGGTTATTATCCTCTCAAGCGCGTAGCAAGGATTTTATTTTAGGAGGGCGGTAGTGAGCACGCGAAGCGCGCTCCCTAAAGGGGATGGCTGCAGGGAGGGGGGTTTTTCCCGTCCCACGAGAAGCGCGGAAGCTTTGATGTTTCATTTAATTATTAGAGAAAGAAGACGATTCGTTGTACCGTTCTCGACTCTTAATTCTTGTCTAAATTCTATTTCTTTTGACCTTTAATTAAATTATTAGAGAAAGAAGACGATTCGTTGTACCGTTTTCGACTCTTAATCCTTGTTTGAATAAAGTTCCCCTTCCTCCGTGCGTAGCGCGGAAGCTCTGACATTTCATTAAATTGATAAAGAAAGAAGACGATTCGTTGTACCATTGTCGACTCTTAATCCTTGTCTGAATTCAGTTCCCCACCCCCCCCCCCTCCCGCGCGAAACTTCGACGTTTCATTACATTATAAGAGAAAGATGACGATTCGTTGTACCGTTCTTGACTCTTAATCTTTTTTCTTCCTACGTCCTCTTCCTTTTTTCTTTCTTTCTGTCTCTTTTTTTTTGGCCGGCGTTTTTTACGCGCGCCTGTATACGCGCCTGTATCCTCTCTGTCTCTCGTATTCTCTCTCTCCCACTCTCTACTTCTTTTTTGCACTTTTGCGCTTCGCGCTTGATATTTAGCTCGTTGCTTTTTAACGCTGCGGCTTTGCATTTGGCGCACTGCATTTCTATGATGCTGTTGATTGAATAAATTGATCAATTCCTGATGAAGCCGTATGAGCGAGAATTCAATTTATTCTTGTCTCATATACGGATGTATCATTTACGTATGTATTATGAAAATGAGATAGCAAAATGTGTATATTGATGGTCATCTTGCGAGTAATAACCATTAACTACTCTCATCGGGCTCTCATCATTAATGTTTCTCTTCATTTTTTTTTGATGGTGAATTGTTGGGGGGGGGGGATGATTGGACAGGCCACCCCCCCCCCCCCCCACCTGAAATATATATTTTTTTTTGGGGGGGGGATATATCCCCCCATCCCCCCCCGGGATCGACACCCATGAAAATAGCACTTGGCGAGTGCCTGAGTCATGCAAAATAGATAGTCTGTGAAGAATTCGGGATTTGGGAAAAACTTTTCATTTTTTAAGAGGGTACCATGACTCAAAAAGTTGAAATAACGCTGCTCAAGAGAAATGTATTTCTATGCATTTTGAGAAGCGCTTGACAATTACCTAAAACTTACATCCTTCGTGGAAATCAGCAGCCGCACTGCCGTTGTATAACTTATATGTATTAAAGGGAAATGTTTAGTAACGAGGAAGACAACGTGCTAGTATTTGAGCGAATATGGGTTCATGAAGGGGGTCTTATAGGCTCGTAGCCATCTCTCAATGTATCAGATCGTCTTTTGCTATTGAATCCTGATTGTCCACGGGGGGTAGTTGTCCTCGGGGGTAGTTGTCCTCGGGGGGTAATTGTCCTCGGGGGGTAATTGTCCTCGGGGGTAGTTGTCCTCGGGGGGTAATTGTCCTCGGGGGGTAGTTGTCCTCGGGGGGTAATTGTCCTTCGGGGGTAGTTTTCCGGGGGGTAAATTTCCGGGGGGTGATTGCCCAGGGGGTAATTGTCCTAGAACCATTAATAAGGTCTCTTATTTAATCAACTGCCATGGATTATTTATCTATTCAATTTGCTCTACCACGAATCCTTAAAATGTATTTTTTTTAAAGTTGTTTTTAGCTGTTGTTATGATATCATTGCATCAAGAAATTAAAAAAAATGTAGAGCCGCAGTAAACTAAAAATGTACGAACGTGAGAAAAAAATGAAACAAAAGTAGGGCATATATGTAGTGGCACCTTGAGTGCAAGAAAATCACAAATGAAATTGTACTGTGTCAATAAGTTTTTGTCTGTTTAACCATAGTGCCTTTTCGTTGTTTATTTTGATACCAAATTATATTTCCACATGAAAATAGTCGAAATTTCTAGAAAAAAAAGGCAAGCTTATAAAAAGATATTCGATACAGAATGATTTTATTGCGGCTTATACACCGCCTACGCCTACTTCAATCTGCAAAATGATGTTTAACCACTTTTCTTTCTTATTATGTTGACGACATAATTCCATCTTGGAATCTTATAAAGCTTGTGCAAATCCAGAGAGCTTTTTAAAAATGAATTTTTAAAAACAAATTATTGTGTTCCAGTTCTGTTGCGCATACAAGTGAAATGCGACTTCTCGAATGTGAATTATTTTATCATAATGTTTCCCCCAGTAGCATCGAGTGGGTTCATCAATTTTGAGGGCACAGACATCAGGGGGGGGGGTGAAATATTGGATGGATGAAACGCCACATAACAAGGCCAAAGAGAGGGGAGAAGATGCAGGAGGGGTCGTAGCGTTTCCTCTTCAAGTTCCTCCCCCCCCCTCTCTCTCTCTCTCTCTCTCTCTCTCTCTCTTTCTTTCTCTCTATCTTTGCCATTCGACCAGGGGAGCGTGCCCCTATGCCCCGTAGCTACACAATAATTGCTTATCCCATCTTTACTTTACCTGAATCACGACCCTAATATAATGACACAATGTGCGTGACAAGCATAATACAAGTTAAACTTGCTGTAATATGTCCCACCGGACTCCTTAACGGAGAAATTGTAAATTCATGACAGAGAGTTCAATCATAATTAATTATGGTCCTCTTCTTCTGCATTCATGTGAAACTATAAACATGTGAACACTCACAATGTTGTCACCGAATAATGATGCCGCTAGAAAAATCCCCCTCACAGCGTTCAATTTAGATGGCCCTTTACTTGATTCATTCGCTCTTTATTTGTGTAAGCATCACGAACATGGTTACTGCAATTACCGGCTCAATGTTGCTGCACATTCTGAATGAATTCGTGTTGAAAATAAAGGAACACATTTGCCTTCCTTCATACCCCACACATCCTTTCTGGTATACCCAAGCCAGCAGACAGGCAAATATAGATTTTAAAGCACCATCCATAACCACTTAGAAGTAACTTGAAATTCAAAGGTCGTGGTTCGATCCCCAACACCGGCACTAATGTCCTGTGGCAAGGCATTAATCTTCATTTGCCACACTCAACCCAGGTGAGGTAAATGGGTACCTGACAGGAATTAATTCCTTGAAATGCTAGAGCGCTGTAATGGCAGCTAGGCTAAAGCCGGGGTAATAATAAATGCCCGTCGGAATAGAGTTTCTAGATGGACGGCGCTATAGAAATGTCTACTATTATAATTATTTTAGGGTAGATTCCAAATGAAGACTCAAATCTAATGTATCATATTATTTTACATCCATTGTTCTGCGATTTCGATTTAGCGCACGGCGCATTATTCGTTCCGACTACGATCCGATTACGATCCGACTACGATCCGACTACGACCCGACTACGATCCGATTTTTGAAGAATTTACAATAGCAGTTGATACGAACATTCAATCATGTACATTCTTAATAACCTAGGATCTGAAGAGTCATTATATGATTAAACAAATCTAAAATTCAACTTAGGGATTTCATGCTTTCTTGGGATTCAAAAGGAAAAGCTCAATCGGCTTAGAATCGTAGTGACGTCAGAGCAGTAGTGCGATTGTCTACGATTTGAAGCCGATTCAGATTTTATTCTGACTAGAAGAGCTCAGTGCACTAAAATTATTATAGTTGGTATTTTGATTATTATTAAGAAGCGAAATCAGGAAGATGATGTATGTTAAGATTAACTCTCTAATAGTAATACAATTGCCTTTTCTTCAAAAAGCGGATCGCAGGATGATCGTGTAATATGCTGTTGGCTTTAGTTTAGTCAACCGTATCTTCTATTTTTCCTTCGAACATAATCTGCTTGTTTAATCACCAAAAAACTATTCCCAATAACTAATTTATCATACCATGCTTATACATCCCCTTCAATGTTTACCGGTCTTTATGTCAAATAGAGCTTTACAATAAATTATGCACTTTAAAGTTAAAATCTGACGTTTTAACCAATAAAAGAATTGAAAGAAAAGTCTATCCAAAGAGTGTTGGGGAGCAAGACTAAATGGTCGAAAATTAGCAGCTAATTCCCCTGAAATTACTCCTTTGAAAATGATTATACGTATAATGTTAAGGTGTTTCGTAAACCGATATAGCTCATTCTTATCATCAACATTGATTTTTGTTTTTCTTGCCAATTTAGTTAATCAATGATAGGCCCTACATCCTTTGACGATTCATGTACGTGTGATTTTACTGCAACTGGTCCTTTTAACACGCTCTGCACATGCAGGAAGGGATAAACTTCCATCTTTTCCTCCTACGGCCAATAATTGTCCAATTTGGAAGGAAAGAAGCCTCGTTTCATTCCCAATTAGATGTCAGGTATCCACTAAGGAGTTTTAAAACCCAGGAAAGAGAAAGTTGTAAGAGAGTGCGTATAACCCTGCCCGCGTACTTTGGCGAGACACGGACGTCGAAATTGATATGGTCCTTGTAGACCGTCATGGCTTCGCGACCCCTCCACGCACTGCACATTATATCTCTTGATAGTTGCCAACGCCAAGATTTTCACTTTTCCTGGAGGATTGGTCTCCACGGCTTGAGTGTCTATTAGGTGTGACCATCGTTCCTCTTTCTTCCTTACCTCTCGGGCTTTTCCTCTCTTAATCTCAATCTGTATGCACATAATGTATGTATCTTCGTCTGTCTCCCTTACGACCGTCTCCCCTCTCTCCCCTTTACGTCTGATACTATTTCTGTCTCCGTTTGTTGCATGTATCTATGTCTGTCTGTATCTGACTGTCAATCCATTTATACATAATTAATATCTTTTTCAAGTCTTCTTGAAGATCGGGTCAGTGGTCTGTCACTTTCCCTCACATTTTCTTAGCTTACCTCTATCTCACTCTGCATGTACAAGTTAATGATATATGTCTTCGTCTGTTTTGTTTGTATGTCTGTCTGTCTGTTTGGCTGTCTCTGCATGTCTGTTCCCATTAACCACTACTTCTCTTTTAAGATCGATTCTGTGGGTTGAGAATCTGTTGGGTTTTAACACTCTCCTCTCACCTCTCCTTGGCGTATATTCTATCTCATTCTGCGTGTAAAAGTTATGATGTATGTTTCGTCTGTTTTTATTCTTCTGTCTGTCTGTCTGTCTGGTTGGCTGGCTCTGTCTTTGCCTCTGTCTTTCTTCATTTCGCTTCTCTTTGCTTTGGAGATCGGGACCACGACTCGATCAATATACACTCTTATTTCCACGGAGTCAAATTTCACTCTAAATGGCGTCAGCTGGGAGTCAACTCTATTCCTAGTTAAAGTGACACGGATTCCGAATCAATTTGACTCGGATTGTGTGGCATCAGCTGAGAATTGACTCAATTCAGAGTCAAGATGACTCCTTTTCCGTGTCAGTTTAACTAGGAATAGAGTTGACTCCCAGCTGACGCCATTCAGAGTGAAATTTGACTCCGTGGAAATAAGAGTGTAGGTGTCACTCTCTGCCTCTTAATAATGCTTACCTCACCTTATATTTCTGTTTATGTCTGTGTATACCGTACCTTTTTGTCTGTTTTTTTTCTCGCCTGTCTGTCTGGCTGGCTGGCTCTGTCTCCGCCTGTCCATTTCTCCTTATTTTCCCCTGAATATCAGATCTACGGCTTGAGTAAGTACTTGGGGTGACACTCTTTCCTATTCTGTCTGTTTATTTATCTGCCACTGTATCTGTTTGTGTCTTTATTTCTATTCTATTCTCTGTGAAGATCGGGACCATGGCTTGAGCATCATCTATTAGATGTCACTCCCCTCTTAATCTCTTCTTATACCACTCTTTCTCTCTGTGTCTTTCTCTCTTTCTGTCTCTCTCTCTCTCTCTCTTCAATTCAAGATTCAAAAAGAGTTTATTCATCAAATGATTAGCAGTCAAAGGCTGAATTGCACATTTGTTACATTTGTTACATTTAAAGATATACAAAATAAATAATTGAAAATAGATACATACAAACAAAATTGCAAAGTGCACGTTACAAACCAATAGTAAATGTTAAAAGTTTAAAAAGTGATGAGTGGCAGTGGGCATTCTCGTGGTGATGGGCACACATGTCCAGGAGGTGGGTGCCTTCCCCTTCAAACAAATAATTAATCAAAACAACCCCCTCCCCCCAATAAATTAAGATTAGATCCCACCAAACAAGGAAAGGGCGCCCATCACCCAGAGAATGCCCATGCATATACAACCAGTAAATACACAAATGTACATAGGAGAAGAAAATAATCATAACAAAATAAACTATATATTGTTTAAAATACGAACAAGGTAAGCAAGAGCACTATTTTGAAATCTTTGCGTTTTACATTTAAAAGTGTCATATTTGTTTGAGTTTCTCAAATTGTATCTATTTTCTCTTTTAACCGGTAACCAATCATTAAAAACAGGGTGTTTTTCTAAGGATATTACAAAATGTTCACAAAGTTGTTTTCTTCTTGCTTCAAGTGTGATCAAGTTACACAATGAAAGAGCATTGACATATGTTATATAGTCACCTCCCAATATTATTCTAAGGACTCTCTTTTGAATTCGTTCTAAATTTAATATTTGCTCTTGAGTAATATTTCCATGAAAAACAGGGACACAATAATCAAGTACTGGTCTTATGTATCCCATGTATATAGTTAAAAGGTCATTGCGAGGAAAATTAAATGATTTCAATCTACGGAGCATTATACAATTTCCTATTACACCTTAACATTGTATCTTTGATATGTAAGTCCCATTTGAGATTACTTTGTACAATGACCCCAAGAATTTTAGCAAATTTCACTGTATCTAATTCAACATTCCCAATAAGTAAATTTTCAAACACTAGTGGTCGTTTCATAAAAGTAATAACCATGGCATGACATTTGACTGCATTTAATTTCATATTATTTACACTAGTCTCTGTCTCTATATGTCCCACTCTCTCTCTCTCTCTCTCTCTCTCTCTCCCTCCCTCTCTCTTACTAACTGTAGTCTACCACCATCGGTCATCATTATACCCCCACGTTATTTACCCCTATTATTCTCTCTTATGCCATAACAAATACATTTCATTCATTTTTATTATTTAATATTTCATTATTTCAGGTACATTATATGTCAAGTTTAAACTATTAAAGTGTCTTATATTATGTACAACTGTGTGTTTTAGGTTCATGTTGCGCCCTGCTTTTGCAATTGCAATAAGAAATACAATGAAAATGCTGTTATTGCCTTTTTCTCAACTTTTAATTCTTCCGTTTGAGTTGGCTTATTTCCAACTTGACATATTATCAACATAGATAAGAAATCATATAGAAACATTTCTATAATTCCGTTCGAGTTTTAGCGGTAGCATATTTCCAACTTGACATACTATTAACATAGATATAAAATCATACAAAAACCATTTACATATTTCCGTTCGAGTTTTTGCGGTAGCATATTTCCAACTTGACATATTATTACATAACATAGATATGAAATCATATAAAACCATTTCCATAATTATTTGTTTGCAATGGCGGAAGGCGACAGACTGCGATTCCACAAATATGGGAACCCGAGGGTCACGGGTCACGTGACCAGCTGGGAAGACGGTGCTCTACCCAGCAGGCCCAGTTTCCTGGGCCATTGGTTCCCTACACAAGATCTGGTAATCGCAGCCTGTCCCCACCGTCGGTTCATGGCGCTCTTGGCCATTCCTCTCCTTGAGGCATACTGGAAATGATTATAGTTCAGGAACGAAACAAAAGAACAAAACCCTCTCATTTCGGAATACTAAGACTTCCGGAACAGAAGCTCCAGCCAATAAGCCAAAACCGGCCGACCCTGTCAATAATGTAGTCCAACCAACCATCACAATAATCAAGCCCAACAAACCATCCATGTCAATAAACGAGCCCAACCAACCATCCATGTCAATAAGCAAGCCCAACCAACCATCCATGTCAATAAGCAAGCCCAACCAACCATCCATGTCAATAACAAGCCCAACCAACCAACCATGTCAACAATCAAGCCCAACCAACCATCCATGTCAATAAGCAAGCCCAACCAACCATCCATGTCAATAAGCAAGCCCAACCAACCATCCATGTCAATAAGCAAGCCCAACCAACCATCCAAGTCAATAACAAGCCCAACCAACCATCCATGTCAATAATCAAGCCCAACCAACCAACCATGTCAATACAACAAGCCCAATTTCTTTCTTTCTTTCTTTTTTTTTTTTTTTTTCTTTCCACAATCTGCATTGATTTCCATGAATGTTGTAGCCTTAAAAGAACAAAATCACACAGTGATTAACAGATTGTGTACCATTAAAAGAACAATAATGAAACATAATCAATTTGACAATCCCCCCCCAAAAAAAGAAAAATAAAACAACAAAAAGCAACCTAGCAAATCTGATGTAGAAACCGAAGGAAAAAAAAAACAAAAAAAAAAAAACAACAAACAACAACCATGATGTCAATATCATAAAACAAGCCCAATTAACCATCAACCTTGTCCACTACTACAGCCCCATCGTGTCACTTATGCAAGCCCAAACTCTAAGGCAATGACATACGCAGAACTACCAGTCCGGGCAAGTACCACTCCGGTCTCCCTATATACACTTTCTCAATAAAGGACCGCCCCCTCCCCCTGACAACCTCCTACCCAATAATCATGAGCCTAATCCTGCCCGTCCACAAGTCAGCAAGGAATTGAGGGGAGGGAGGGAGGGAAAAACACGACCAACTCAAACGAAGTATTAGCTGAGAATGACCCATTGATTAGTAAAAATACACGTCGTGGGAAACACTTGCCTTGCGACCCCGATATGTATTACAAAAGCGCGCCTATCATTGATATTTACAAAACACGCGTGGTAAAGATTCGGCTTTGTGACCTCAATGTAGGTTACAAAGAGATGCGCCTATGTTTGATATTTGCCGACCTGCTGGGAAACATTCGGTTATTGACCTCAAAATCATTTTACAAAAGAGGCGCGCTATCGTGTGTAGTCACCGGCTTGCCGCATATTTCCGGCCTACACTATTGCATTCTATTACAATTGGGTTTATTTTGATAACATCAAAATAAACGTATTGCAATAAGAAATACAATGAAAATGCTGTTATTGCCTTTTTCTCAACTTTTAATTCTTCCGTTTGAGTTGGCTTATTTCCAACTTGACATATTATCAACATAGATAAGAAATCATATAGAAACATTTCTATAATTCCGTTCGAGTTTTAGCGGTAGCATATTTCCAACTTGACATACTATTAACATAGATATAAAATCATACAAAAACCATTTACATATTTCCGTTCGAGTTTTTGCGGTAGCATATTTCCAACTTGACATATTATTACATAACATAGATATGAAATCATATAAAACCATTTCCATAATTATTTGTTTGCAATGGCGGAAGGCGACAGACTGCGATTCCACAAATATGGGAACCCGAGGGTCACGGGTCACGTGACCAGCTGGGAAGACGGTGCTCTACCCAGCAGGCCCAGTTTCCTGGGCCATTGGTTCCCTACACAAGATCTGGTAATCGCAGCCTGTCCCCACCGTCGGTTCATGGCGCTCTTGGCCATTCCTCTCCTTGAGGCATACTGGAAATGATTATAGTTCAGGAACGAAACAAAAGAACAAACTCCAAATCCCAACAACCCAATTTTTTTTTTTTTTTTTTTTTTTTTTTTTTTTTTTTTTTTTTTTGCCTAGCGAAATAGAACCTGGGCATGTGGCACAATTTATGCACGGCTAACAAAAATAACAAACAATCAACTTTGCGTTATTTTTGTGGCTTTATTAACATTTTGAGATGGACGCTTATTTTGCACATTCTGATTTTCTGGGTGTCATAACAAAATAACACAGATATATTGAATCATAAAAAATGCTTACAAATGCTAGGCCCCCCGTCTATGAAATCGAGTGATGCCAAGGCTAAACTTATATACATTAAGTCATTATATCAGCCCCCCGCCTATAAAATCGAGTGATGCCTAAAGTTATAGAAAATAGATATATATATATACCAGCCTCTCCGCCTGTAAGATCGGATGATGCCTAAGATTAAAGCGTGACACCCTGAGTTTGAAAATGTGTAGGTACAACTAGGTCCCCCCGCATTCAAATCGAATGGGGGCCGGAAAACTAAGAATTGACATGCGAACAAATTCGACTGAATATACATTGGCAACCCCCTCGCATGTAAAAATTGAGTGGGGTCGAAAATTATTGGATGACAATTATTGATCAATAAACTTATCAGTACCATGTGATTAGTGATTTACCCATACAAACCCGGGTAGGGGCGAAACCCAATGGGAAAATTCCCCTACGGCCCACTGTCTTTGTGCACGACGCTTGATGTGCGACCAGGCCAAATGCCCCCGGCTCTGCATTAACTTCATAAATCACTGACCAATTTATTACATAAACCCTATCCGTACCTTTCATACCGGAAAACCTAAATCCTTCCCGTACTAATACGTATACCTTGGCTACTTCGAACCACCAAGCAATATTTAATTTATGCCACTAATATACTAAAAATACTTTTATTGGTGGAGATAATGGGGAGGTGGTGGGAATGTTTCAGACTCCGTACATTTTTCTTCTTGTCCATTCAAATGAAAGCCATAACTAGAATGAAAGCCCCTTCGTGCTATTTGTAATTTGCTGGCGGTATTTTCCGCGCTTGCTTGATAAGCGTACATACGCTTGTACATTTCCGTCCAATGTAATACAAAGTATTACATTTCCTAGCGCGTGAATTTCCCTCAAAAATGTAAACAACCTCTTGACCTACATTTTGTCAGCCTGTCAATAAACCATTTTAAATCGTAATCTACTCTTTAAATTTCAATATACTCCTGATTGCCCGCAATAAAACAAAGGGCATGCACAAAATAAAGTTTCAAAGATTAAGAGCAAATCGAACCGCTGACGCAAAGTTCTCCATGAGAAGATCACATCCCTCATCAGACAGATGCACGCCATCTCTGTGAAAATACCAGTGTTCTTGGACATTGAAATTGTGGCCTATGAATGATCCACTACACATACGCCGGACCCTCCGTCTGGCATACTTGTTGACACCTTTCCGCACATCATTGATGACGACCTGCGACGTGACGTGTACATCATGACCATAGTAATACAGGCGAGTAAGATGCTTGAAAATGAAATGTAGCATTGCGGCAACAATGACCGCGCTGTATTCAGTGCTTCATCCACCGCTTGTCGACAGTCCTTTGCAAAATAACGCCCCAAGTCGTTCGAGCCCGCATGGATGATTAGCTCCGATGGAGAAGGACCGAACCTCACTTGGCCCTGTAATTGACGCGGGAAATCGCGTATAGCGACGCCCCTCCTCGCCCGTGCCATGCCACCTCACAACCAGCGATTCCCAGGTCTCGACAGCCTCTGGTAAACGCCCGCTCACCAGCTCGCCTCACGAGAATGTCTCCGCACACCCAAACCCGGTGAGCCTGGGCACCTATTTGGAGAAAGATAAAAACCAAATTCCTTCCGAGTATGGCGTACCTGTTATGGGCTTATAGAACCAAAGGTTTCTAACATAATTACATAAGCGAAGCAAATTCAATTCTATATAGCATATTATCGCAATGACGACCTTCGACATTGCCTTGTTTTCGCTCACATTCTGCCCCATTAATATTCTCCTTTCCCTTATCCTTATCGTCAGGAAATCGCATTCGTTTTGCACGTAGTGTTTGTGATGCCTAGTTAGGTGCTTTCCTCATGTCTTTTTCCTTTCAAATTTCATAGGCATAGTCTCCAACATCCTATCAAGGTCACTACTTTCTTCGATTTTGGAAATCACCCAGCATGACCGTCCAGGCGCCATTTTGTCCGTTTCTGGTCCATTTTAAGGCCGTTATATCTTCCTTCCCATCCCCACTATCCTAGATCCTACAAACTTTTAACAAATTCCTCTAGATAGTCTGAGAGATGTCCTTTCATCTGCGACGGATGACTTGACCTTCACAATGCCATCTTCATACTCGAATTTCAAATCTAAAACCGACTCCTCCAATAAATCTCAAGTTCTTGAAAAATGGACCCCTAAACAATCTAAAACTGCCATAACTTTCTCATATAAATTCCGTTTTGTTTTTAAATCTCACAGTATCTTTATCTCATAATTGCACATAGCCGTGCCAAATTTCACGCTCCAATGGCTTTGCACAACATAAATAGCGCCCTCTAAAGTTTTAGGAATTGGCTTTCTCTCTGTGGCCGTATCTTCATAATGGCTTGGCAAACCCGTACCCTTTTTTGGATTTAGATACTTGAAGATATGTCCTTTCCAGCCATATACAAAATTATATACCCTAACACTGACCAAATTTGAGAAAAATTGCCTTCCAAATTCGCCATTTTCGAGAAAATTCCGAAATAACTTCAACTTACTCTAAAATAACGATCTTTATACCTACATCAATGAAACTTGGCAGACACATGTATCCATATACGTGACAACTGTCTGCCAAGTTTGGTAAAATTCGAATACGTCAGCGCAAAGCTATCGCCAAAAATGATGAATTTACTATGCGTTACGTAATAGCGCCTTTAATGCGTGCAGTACATTGCGCGCAGATGACAACGGTGTCAAACTGACCGCAATGAAGTGCCCTTTCGAATGATACCAAGTATGGTATATGTTCACACAGAAAATTTTGAGTAAATCACATTTGAACAAGGGTCATTATACGAATTCCGCCGAGTTTCCGCCCAATAATATAACACGTATCGGCTATGGCGTCATTTTTTCAGACTGCTTTTCACCCCCTAAACGTCCCTTTTTTTTTCCTTGAAATTTTGCAGTGACATTCCGAGTTGCAATACGCAGGGCACCTCTTGGCCGGATTTTTAAAATTGGTCAAGGGGGTCATTGAAGACGCAATTTTGTCCTATAAATCTATTTTACATCACGTGTTTCGATAGGATTACCATAGAACAAAAAAAAAATTGTTTACAATAACAACCATGAAATTCTCTTTCCCATGATACCAAATACGTCAGATAAAGTGACATAAAGAGAGAGAAAAAACAAACAATTAAAGTCCGGTCATAATACAGATCCTGTACGTTTTCCGCCCATGCATTACACGCATTGTCTATGGGGCAAATCGGGTTCACGCTTCTGGACCCCAGAACGATCTTTAATTTTCTTGAAATTTTACAGGCACATTCTAAGTGGCCAAGTGCAGAGCATCAAGAAGCCGGACTTTTTTTTTTTTTTTTAAATCGGTCAAGCATGACATTAAATGCTACTTCATACTCTGCGTAACTAGTCCGAGAGATGCTCTTTCGTTTGACATGTAAAAACAAGGCGTCATTGCACGCACATCGTTCTGACACGATTGCATTTCTAGTATCGCACCGAACTTGTTGAACATACTAAATATTGTACAACATCACTTGTCGAAACACGACTAACCCCAAATAAGTGCGTGGTTATACGAAAATGAATAACATCCCACTGAGCTGGTTAAAATTATTGAAAACAAAGTAAGCAATCGTACTAACTCTCCATAATTATATTCACACCTTATATGTAGCCCCCTATCTCCTTTGCCTACAATCAACCCGACCTTGTCCAACCTATTAACGGACATAAAGTTCATATGTCTCACTGCGCCATCTCCCCCATCTCCTTAGGGAATGATATTTTTGCGGAATTAGAAGATGAGACTAGCCTGTGGCTAGGTAACTCACCGGGTGGAGGATGGACAATAGACGGTTGATTCGCCGTTTCTAGGGATTCTGTGATGTTGGCCCCCCCGTCGGAGTCTGGTCTCCTTGGCGCTCCCGCCCTGCCGAAGCGGCTGGGTTACTCCTCGAGCCGCGTCTCGTCACTCGAGAATGTGGAGCTGGCGTTGTCCCCCTGATCGGGTCACTGTTTTGAAGCGCTGGCTCTCTCCGCTTTCCTTTGCCCTTTCGTCCCGTAGACGCCTTAGACTTCCCCATCTTGTCGTCCACACAATACAGACGAGCTAGTTAGACGACTATGCCGCAATCCGAGCTCCGATGTAACTTCCTCCAATATTTAATTCCAGCTATCCAATACAATTACTCCTCTGTTCAATTCCAAATATCTAGTGTAACATTTTCTCTTTTTAGATCCAATTATCCAGTGTAACTCTTCCTCTGTTTAATTCCAGATATCCAGTGTAACTTTTCCACCGTTTAATCCTTATATCCCGTGTAGCTGTCTCTCTGTTCAATTCCGAATATCCAGCGTATTGGTGTGAAACCCAGTGATAATAGAAACTAACCGGTGCAGTCAGTTCAACAGCGACAACCTGTGTACAATTAGCATGTATAATTCTGAGTCCAATAAAACACGACCAACTCAAACGAAGTATTAGCTGAGAATGACCCATTGATTAGTAAAAATACACGTCGTGGGAAACACTTGCCTTGCGACCCCGATATGTATTACAAAAGCGCGCCTATCATTGATATTTACAAAACACGCGTGGTAAAGATTCGGCTTTGTGACCTCAATGTAGGTTACAAAGAGATGCGCCTATGTTTGATATTTGCCGACCTGCTGGGAAACATTCGGTTATTGACCTCAAAATCATTTTACAAAAGAGGCGCGCTATCGTGTGTAGTCACCGGCTTGCCGCATATTTCCGGCCTACACTATTGCATTCTATTACAATTGGGTTTATTTTGATAACATCAAAATAAACGTATTCTATTGTCCTGGCCCTGTATGTTTTAATGTGTTCCTTTTTTTAATGTGGTTTATTTGTACCACTTTTTATGTTGAATAAGAAAAAAATTCTCTACTTATTACGTTTTCTCACCTCCCTCCATTCCTCTCGATCGGTCTCTATACTAATAATCTATTTTTTAATTAAATTATGTTCGCGGTAACCTTTTCTGGAGGCTTCACAACAAAATAGTCGTGTCAAATCGATGAAACGGCAATTAAGTGAAACTAATCACTTCATCCTTTTAATAATTTGTGTCCCGCACAACCGCTAACATCAAATTTCGAACGAATTCTATTTCCCTGGGAAAGATGAAAATATGTCATTAGCAGATGGGATGAATAGGAATAAGACCACAGAAGTAAAAGATGTGTTATATCCAAGAAATGTGGTCAACAATATCGCAATGATGGGAAAATTAGAGAATATTGCATTGGTATGCAGCTGAACAGTTTAGAGCTCTGTGTTATGAGGCAATATTTAGGGAGAGGGAATACTTGATTGCAGTCATCCATGAGTGTAATTAAAGCTAGAATATTAATATAATTTGCTCAGTGCTTAGAGTGTCATGCGTGACAGTCAAGCTCATGATACCGACCCACTTCTTTCGAGACGGATCGGTATTTGGATGAAATTATTATAATTGTAGCACTTTTGCGTAATGATTTGACAACCTTGCAGGAAGAAAAAAAACGCTTTAAAAGTTTAAATATCGAGAGGACATTTTCATATATTCTAATGGCCCGGTCCCACTGGCCGATGGACACAAAACGTATGCATAAAGGACACAGCGGACGAGCACAATTTCGAGGGTGGCTCCTTCCGTTTTCATCCGCTCCAGAAATGGACAAAATTTGCGAAAATTTGAGAAAACAAAATGGAAAATAACGGACCTGGGTAGTATGTAGCGGGGATGTTAAACGGATGTTTATCGAAAGCCTAGCGGATGAAAGCGGATGGAAGTGGATGACAGCTTTGAAAACTTTATATACGAGATGCATACGCTTACATCCTTTCTATTTCCGTGCTACTAACGATGTATAGACGTTCCATGTACCTTATCTTTCCTCCCTCTTTCCGTTTTCAGCTGCAGCGGATGTGAGTTGCGAGGATGCCCAGAGGATACAGACAGGGTTCAGCGAACGTTTAACGGATGAAAACGGACATATAACGTTTGTTGCTCGTATTTGTCGCGGATTTACATCGTACACGGCGGAAGTTCATCCGTTCTAAAAGTTTTGTGCAGCTCAAAACTTTTTGCGCGGATGAAATCACAGTGGACGGATGCTCGATGGATAGAGCGTATGAAACACGTATGCAATGAGTACACAACGGATGCATAGCGTTTTTCCAACGGATGGCAAGATTATTTTACGTTTTACATCCGCTTTGCATCCGTAAGTGCAGTGGGACCGGGCCTTAAGGGGTATATTGAGCGCTATAGTATTCGGCAATAATGGTCACACACTGACTGATTTGCCTAAATTAAACAACAACAACAGCTACGATACACACAAGTATGTATCCTCATTTAACGATCATAAAGATAAAAGTAGTAATGGTGGGTTCTTAAAATAATACAACGCTGTCCATCACGCCGTGACGCTCCATTCGCTCCAACATTTAAACACCCCGGTCAAAGCCGAGCGGCAAGGCATATCCACCCGGACAACTACCCCCTCCCACCCAGACAACTACCCCATACGACAACCATCTTCTAGGATAACTACCCACCGGGCAACTTTACCAGGGGGTACTTGACCTAGGGGGTAGTTGTCCGGGGGTAGTTGTCCTAGGGGTAGTTGTCCCGGGGGTAGTTATCCGGGGGGGTAGTTGTCCCGGGGGTAGTTATCCGGGGGTGGATGTCCATGGGGCAGGTGTCCGGATACGCCCATTCTGGTGGAGATATGCAAATGATGATTGATGTCTTGCCAAAGGACGTTTGAACCGAGCTGAGATTCGAACCCTCATCCATTCGGCTAAGAGTCAAGTAAATGAACCACTGTACCTTCACAAAATCCATTATAATTCAGTTTTCCATTATCGTTGGTATGCATATTCAACTCAAGTATTTCACCATTAGGCCTAAAATAAAAAAATTGTCGTATTGCCCTTTGCGACCGACCCAAAAATCTGAAAACCTACGGTCGGCATTTTAAACAAGTTTTTTGTTTAATTAATGAATACAAAAATGTGTATTTTGTTTGTTTAAATGGGATATAAATGCATACAATTAAATTACTCCAAAATTCTCACTCGTGCAAACCATGGATAATTATGAGGTGAAAAGATATCAATGGCACGATGACGTTGAAACACATGCATTAAAGCATTAAAAAACTGAGAAATATCAGCCAAAAGAGGGAAGGAAAAAAAATTTAATCTGAAAAATATCGGCCCCAAAGAGGGCGACAAAAAAAAAATTCCGACCGACCGACCGACCCATGTTTTGGCACCCAAAGGGCAATACAACAAGTTTTTATTTTAGGCCTTATGGTTATCACGTCAATGTGAACCTCGACCTTCACTTGTAATTATGGAAGCAAGGTTAGTTTTGTCATGAAACAGCTCGAACAGCCTCGATGCATTATTAAGCAAATTAAATATATGTTTTATGCTAGCTTGGCCTAGACATTTTCTATCGTTAATTTTCATGTCATATGTCGACTCTGAGAGCATTGGAGGATTTATTCTATGATATTCAACACTAACATGGCTAACTTAAAGAAAATGAAAAACTTCGCAAGTTATTCGTCACCTTTTCCAGAACTCGACCATCTCTTTCAAACCAATATTGGAGCTCATGCAAATAGTTCGACATACCATGCTTACCGTGGATCCAGCTTTTTTATTTTTTATTAGAGACACTTTCGATGGGGAGCCTCTGACGTTAAATCCTCGAACCAATAATGGGTATTTGAACTCGGTCACATTTTTCATTATACGAAATGTCACTAATAAAGATGCCGAGAGACGGATAATTGGGAAAACGGCATGTAACCAATGTAAATAGCGTAACTATTGATCCCAACTCATGCTCTCTGCTCCTACCACCCCCCCCCCCTGCCCCACATTCCCTCACTCCCTCTCTGTCTCTCTTTCTCTCTTTCTCTCTGTCTCTGTCTGTCTCTCTCTCCCTCTCCCTATATATATATAAAGATATGTTATGTTTGTCTGTTTGCCTATGTCTGTATCTCTCTCTCTCTCTCTCTCTCTCTCTCTCTCTCCCTTTCGGTCTGTCTATTCATTTATATTTTCTAACCCTAGAATTCAACATTTCTCTTATTTCACCTGCCGATATTACATATAAAGTTGAGCCCTGCATGGTCATGCGATTACACGGTGAAAGGAATCGTCTAGAAGCAATCATAGAAAGGTGGACGATTTGGCAGGTTCCCATGAAAAATTGATTTAAACTGTGAGAGTGATGATCAATATAGCCAAGATGAATAGAATTGACTCGGTCTTGTTAACAAATTGCAGGACTATACACACAATTGGCTATATTAACGCATTACGACTACGCACACAATGTAGCATGAATGTTTGGTCCAATTCATTTTTCAGCTATATCTCGTCACATTTGAATATGAGGGCGTTTGAAAAACACTCCTTTTCAGGGGACATTCCACAATGACTGAAAGCATTTCAAAGAGCTATAATTCTTTACAGGGGACATTCTACTATGATATTCGTCCAAACTGGCATAAATAGAATTAAAGAGCTCAAATATTATTTTGT
Source organism: Strongylocentrotus droebachiensis (assembly GCA_035222895.1). Taxonomy (NCBI): domain Eukaryota; kingdom Metazoa; phylum Echinodermata; class Echinoidea; order Camarodonta; family Strongylocentrotidae; genus Strongylocentrotus; species Strongylocentrotus droebachiensis. The sequence goes on from JAVYIG010003891.1 coordinate 125,668, forward strand.
CATCATTACCAGGACTGATTTGTTTTATTTTGTATTAATGAATACATTATTATCACATGGCTCTCACTTGGTACTGTTTCTTAGTAGCATATCCTAACTGCTTCTAAATTCTATTTTCTTATGCATGAATGTGATACAAGAGCTAGGAGGAACATTTCAGCTAAAGAGGGAGCCTCATCTTTTATCTTCTTCTTCTTCTTCTTCTTCTTCTTCTTCATGTTTAATCCTTCTTCTTTTCCTCCTCATTCTTCTGCTTCTACTTCTTCTTCTTACCCCTCCTCCTTCTTCTTCTCCCTCTTCTTCTTATTCCCCATCTTCTTCTCCTCCTCCTCCTTCTTGCTTATCCCTCTTCTGCTTCTTCTTCTCCTTCTTCTCCCTCTTCTTTTTATTCTTCTTCCTCTTCTTCTCCTCCTCCTCCTCCTGCTCCTCCTCCGAGTCGTGTATAGATATATTATCTAATCCCTTATCCATGCAAAGCGAAAGGTAAAAAGGTAATCAATAGCATGCCACGAGTTGTCCGCCCCTACCATGGCAGGGTGACTATCGTGTTGCCTCGCCTGGAGAGTGAATAATGATTATTTTAAGCACTTCCTTTCGATCCTACAAAGATCAACAAGCCGTCTTTGAACTGTTGAGGACACCCACCCCCCCCCCCCCTCCCACCCCCTCTCTCGTGACCCGGTGCGATGACCCTTTGACGAATGTTCGGACGGTGCATTATGGATCTAGGACAACTGCCCCCAGGAAAACCAAACCCGGACAGACACGCAAGAAAACTAACCATATACATGTAGGACAACTACATGTACCTCCCTGCATAGCGACCCCTCTGACATCTACCCCTAGGACATTTTGTCCGGGACGCGCATATTTTTTTTACACAACTGTTTAGCCACTTCAGTCAAATATACGGTGCAAACGACTAGAGGCAGAGTCTAGCATTACCCTTGGCAGTTTTTTTGGATTGCTAGAGCTGAGCTGTACATGTGTACAAGTTCGTTATTAGTTTCGGATTAAATCTATCTTCTCTTTCATTATGTATACCTGTGTTCTCCTTCGTTATCCTCTTCTCTTTTGTCATAATACTTCTTTTTTTCTCTCTTCAATCTACCCTTTTTCTCCTTCGTTATATAGTTCCTTGGTTTTTCCTTCAATCTATATTAGGTAATATATATCCCCCAGTTCTCCTTCGTTATGTATTTCCTTTGTTCTCCTTTATTCTCACCTCTTCTCTTTTGTTTTATGTATTTCTTTGTTTCTCCTTCAATCTATCCTTTTCTCCTTCGACATCTATTTCTTTGTTTTAATCTGATAGATTAAGCTTATAATTTCTCCTTGGCTGTATGAATTTCCCTGTTTTTCCTTAGTCTAGATCTATAATCCTCTTAGCTCTTCAATTATGTATTTCTATGTTCTTCCTTTGACTTATCCTCTTCTCTTTCCTTATATATTTCCTTGTTTTTCCTTCTCCATATATCTCTCCACTATCCTAGCTTGTTTTCCCCCTTTTTATCATCTTCCCTACCATGGGTGTACGTGTAGTGCGCTGACAACTTAGACTCTTTCACCAGAGCACTTTTTGGAATTTTTTCGCGAAAATGGCTAAACAGTTGTGTAAAAAAAATATGCGCGTCCGGGACAACTAACTCTAACTAACCCGTAATCGAAGTACTGTAGGTAGTTGTCTTAAGATGATTATCATAAATATTTTGGGGGAGTCGTCCGGGGGAAATAGTCCTAGGGTTATATTATAGGGGTGATTGCCCTTATAGCGATTAGTTGTCCTGAGGTTGAAGTCCGAGGGTGAATGTCCTCAGTGCGTATTTGTCTGAGGGGATTTGTTTTCTTCTAAGAGGTTGGTTACCCGAAAGTACTTATTTTTCCCTATAGAGTAAAGTTGTCCGAGGGTAGCTATCCGGCAAATATTGTCCGGTTTGTCGTCCTGAAACGAAAAAAATATATTAAGGCAAATTACATTCAGTCACAGATAATCAATATTAATTATGTTGGAGAATTATATAGAATTATTATATAGAATTATATAGAGCAAATATTGTCCGGGTATTCGTCCTCAAACAAAAAAATATATATTAATGCAAATTACATTTAGTCACAGATAATCAATATTTGTTGGAGAATTATTGTTTGGTAACTGTGAACACCCCGGAAGTCCATGTTCTACGATTCATCTTTTTATTTTCTGTTGCTACAAAACAAAATGGCATACGACTCGAACAGAGAGAGGAGAGAGTTAATTACTTCTGTCAAAAATGCGCATCACTCGATCATCACCATCACAATCTGTCTCTGGGCGATTCTATACCTCTGCATTATTGATCATATTCGTAAGAAATGTTAGAGGCCATGTGGGGATTATGTCTACACCAACCATTAAATCAAAGAAAATATTGCTTGGAGCGATTCAAACCAAATGATCTCAATGGCCTTCAACTGTTTCAGCCTTTGGGGGCTGCCTTGTCATTCTTCGGAAGAAAGAGTTGGCTAAAGATAATAATCAGATATTATATCTGAAATGCTCACCCCATATTTTATTGGCGGATTACTGTATAATTGCCAAATGCCAAAGGGCCTTTAAACAAAGACGGGTTACGAGCAGTAGATAAGACTTACGCAGAATGTCATTCAATCCGTAAGGTCGGAGAAGAGAATGGCTTATAGGGGAAAAAAGCAAAATATGGTCAAAAAATGGATAATTGCACGCAGCAATTTGTTAGAAGTGAGGCAGAAATGTCATAATGTAGGGAAACGATGTCAGAATGGAAGACACGGCATCTTTTTGCGCTGTAAAATAGCAAATCATGAGTATTGCTGAAGACTGCAAAATGATTTAAGTCTGTATAAAAGGCACAATTAATTTGGTAGATTGAAATGAGTGATTAATCACAGTGCCCCGAAGTTTGACATTTCTTCTCAAATTGTAAAAATAATATTTTACCCTGCAGCTACACTTTGCCAGAGAAATTTCCAGTAACGTATCTCTGATTCTGTCCTCTTAATCCAAAAAAAAGGCTGTGACAGAAATAGAAAGAAGATCATTGTTTGCTAAAAGCTATGCATACAGCTTGAGCTGTTGCTTGGCGTGGCATGGATCCAGTCCGTTGAGGGGGCGCCCCGGAAATGGAGCCGATCACCTTGCAAAAGATGGATACAAATAAATTCAAGAAAACAAAAATGGCGAGTGGAAGAACCATGTGGGAGGGGTCTATCATTTTCTTTCCACGTCGCATTTCCCAACTCCTTTTCCCGCTCTCTGTTTCACATTTTCATTTCTTTCGGGGCGCATTAACCCCCCCCCCCCCCTCCCCCTTGCCCTAGTGACTACGCCAATGAGCCTGAACAACAAATGTCGGTCGAGCGGGAGATCGGTCCCTTGAAATTAGAACCGTGTCACACATGTTTGATGTCCTTTATTTGCTTATCCATTAGACGAGCAGAGAAAGCCAACGTTTGTATTAACGATCATGATGAAGTGTTCGGCTTAATGAAACGTCTCAAATCTGGCTTGATATGTCTCTGATGGAGTTTCTGCGTTCATTCAATGATAAAGGTCGAGAATGCCAGTGGTGAAGAAGGGGTTTTTCTTTATTGAAGAAAGACATGGAAGAGGGTGATGTCATTTATTTCCTTGACATGTTGCCTCATAATATTGAAGATGATGATAATCTTCTACTACTATTTCTACTACTATTGCTGCTGCTCAGGCGCGTACGCAGGGGGGGGGGGGGGGGTTAACCCCCCTCAATTTTGTGAATGTGTGTGTTTTGGAGGAACCCCACCCCTTATTTTTTGTTGTGCTCAAGGGTGGCAACCCCCCCCTCCCCCCTCCCCCCCCCCTCTCTCTCTCTCTCTCTCCCTTTCTCTCTCTCACTCTCTCCATGTCCCTCTTGTAAACCCATTTCCTCGTTATTTCGTTATTTCCGCTATAAACTAGAATTATTGTACAGTTAAATCAGCGCATGCGATTGTCAACAAATAAGGCATATCCCTTGTTTATTAAGATTTGAAATTCGGCGCTCACATTCTATTGAAAGCAGCTTCCCTTTTAAAATCAATAGGGGAAAGACATGAAGACCGTTCACACTCCGGTCGAATACGTTACTTCTTTACTAACGTCAATATGTCACGGTAGAGGTTGTCTAGCAATGATGCCTTCGGATAAGTATGTTAGTAAAATCGTGATGTTTCGACCGTAGTGTGAATGTGGTTATTCGGATGCACCTGCTACGAAATCAGAACAAGGCAGACAATGTGTTGAAGGGAGGAAGAGAGAGAGAGAGAGAAAGGGAGATAAAGAACGAGTGAGATAAGGAGGAAGATAGATAGAGAGAGTTACAAATAAATTGTTATCATCTTGGCCCCATCTTATAGAGAGTTGATATCAATCGCAACTTTGTACATAAGATTGATTGCGACTGATTAGAGGACTTGCGATTGATTTGGATAATCGCACCTCTTTCTAAGACGGGGCTCTCGTGTTAATTAAAGCCTATCTGCACTAGTTTGGCCAGGAGGGATTAGTCCTCCCTGTATGGTTATTGACAGGTGGTTATCTCATCAAAACAGCTCTCAATTAACCTAAGGAAAAAAGGGAACCATGGGGCACCAATGGTCACCGATTAGGCATTGATTGCTATATAGAGGGCGCAAGTGCATTGGGGCTTTAAGTTCGAGAAATCGATAGCAGTATGGTTATAGGACGGGTAAGCAATGCAAGCTTCGACATTACCATTTCATTTTTTTAAAATCTCAGGACAGGACTTGAACAAATTGAACAAAAAGAGAGTGGAAAGAGGACGAGAAAAGAAAAAAAAGATTGCTGGGAGAGCAAGAGAGAAGAGAAGAGAGAGACATAGAGAGCAAGATATGGGGGAGAGAGAGCAAGATATAGAGAGGGAGAGAGAGAGAGAGAGAGAGAGAGAGAGAACAGGAATGATGATAGAAATGGAGAGTCGGCATCAGACATCGTAGAATCATCGACAAATCTTCATCACATCCCTCTTGATGAGGATTTAAATCCTAAAGTAAGAACCAAATCCAACTTAGCCCCGCCTGCGGCAAGATTTCCTGTCATTGAAGTTTTACTCTCTTTTCATCCCTAAAGGGAACATGAGGACCCTTTCATCGAGAATAGAGAAGATGGTTTGAAGCAGTAGAGGGGGAGGAGGAGGAAGATAAGGAGAGAACGACGGAGATGCAGCCCGAACTGCGGCTTCTATGGGAATAGTTGATGATGAATAATTGGGTCTCATTGACCCGGGGTATCCGCATCAGTATTCATACTGATCTAAGATTAACCATTCAAATTTTGCTCTTGTTTTGGTGCTTCCATTCTTCAGTGGTCATCTACTTAAGATATGGAAGAGTTTTCAAGAATGGAGAGAGAGGAAAGGGATGGGGGAGAGATAGAGAAGACGAGAAAGGGAGAAAGAGATGGAGAAGGAGATGGAGAAGGAGAGAGAGAGAGAGAGAGAGAGAGAGATTTTAAAATTTTGTTTATGAAAGGCATAAATTGCCAATTCAGATCACAATATTTTTCTTTCTTTTTCAAATATTATTGCTTTGTGATCTACGGAAGATGTGAAAGAACTTCTAAATTGAGAAAAATATAGGAAGTTTGAAGGGTTAGAGAGGGGGAGGAGTGGAAGTGGTAGAGGACGAAAAGAGAAAAGTAGAGAGAGAGAGAGAGAGAGAGAGAGAGAGAGAAAGTCATTTTTTAAATTTTGTTTATGAAAGGCATAAATTGCCAATTCAGATCACAATATTTGTCTTTCTTTTTCAAATATTATTCCTTTGTGATCGACGGAAGATGTGAAAGAACTTCTAAATTGAGGAAAATATAGGAAGTTTGAAGGGTTAGAGAGGGGGAAGAGTGGAAGTGGTTGAGGACGAAAAGAGAAAAGTAGAGAGAGAGAGAGAGAGAGGGGGGGCAGTGATGTACGAACCTAGTCTTAGCATATAGCAGATCTACGTAAGTTATGAAAGTATTCTAATTGAAAAAGGTTGTGGACATGTAAGAGAGAAGGAAGGGTAGAGAGAATGTGATAGATTGAGAAATAAAAGGAGGGAGAGAGAGAGGGAGAGAGAGAGAGGAGAATTCAATCACTTCATTAGTTTGCATGCATTTCATAACAAATTTTCTTCATCAAATATTTGAAGAATATCATATGGAAACACTTAATTTAAAATTAATATCAAGTTTCTCAACCAGCACAAATAGCCACATCAATTGATCTCAACATACTTGTACACAGGAAACACCACTTAACACGTCTTTAATATATGCCATTAATTTAAAAAAAAACTGTCTTCCAAAATATAATCGTGAGACTCTGAAAACAGAGTCTCGTGATGAATTGACTATCTGTCACCTGTCATGGTATGCGAAACAACAGTCAAGTGGTTGCGGTGCTGTCAGCGTCGCTGTGGGTCGGGGTCATCTCTGTCGTACTTCTGTTTTCCGCTACGTACCGTTGACGGTGCGTATTCAATTATGCAAATTAGACAACCGTGAATGACAGTCATATAGACTTTAATACTAGGACGTGTTTAAGATCGCATCAGGACGACTATCCCGGACAACTCCCACGGACAAGTCATCCCAAAAAGATTTGGCAGATTTAGAACTTTCCAAAAAAAATTGTGAGCGCGAAGCTTTAACAGCGTGGGATGCGGACCCGCTTAAGGTCCCTACAAAATTGAAACTTAAGATGCTTTATGGTCAATTCTGAGGCATTTTTGAATAAGTAAACTGAACCTTTACGTGAATTGTCTTTAATTTGGAAGGTAAAACGGGGGACGTGCGCTCCCCCACGCCCCTTTGACACGCCCCTGCCAAGGACATTAACCCCCGGATAACTAACCCAAGAAAGTCGAACTCGGAAAAACTGCCTTCCTGACAACTTCCTCGCACAACTATTTTATCAAAACTAATCTTGATTTCCAACATAGAATTTGTTTGCTAGGGGATAATTAAATGTGGCGGATGTATACGGAGAAGTTGTCCTAAGGGGTTAGTTATCCGGGGACAGTTGCCCGGGTATAATAGTCCAGGACGGAGATGTCCGAGAATCGTCAACGGCAATTGAGATTCACCATATTGGGGTAATATGTTGAATTCTAGCATCGAAATTGATTTAATGATTTAATGGTCTTTAAAAATGAATTTCAAAACCATGTGTTGGTGCATATAATCATGAGTTTCTCAATATATGAATTCAAAGGGTGATACTCTTAACCTTGTTAATGAACAGATTAAACGAAATCCTCTTGTTATTTTGGTCATTCTAAAAAAAGAAATCTTGCTTCCCTTTTGGCCTGTTGAACAGGTGAAGAGGTATTATTCAGTACGCATCTATAAACAATGTCACTATCTTTTGCCAAAAATCAAAACTTGTTATCGTGTCCTGTATTTTATTTATAGAAGGGCAAACATCAAGTTTTATCTGATCGCTCTGAGAGAGAAAGACGGTCAACAAAAATAGAAAAACCGCAGTCGCTTTCCGTTCCCTGAAAGAAAGGAAATATGTCAAAGCTCGATATTGAGCGAAGTGTATACTTTTTTAATCTTGTTGTCTTATTGTTCTTTTGTTAAGTCATAGAATGAATTGAATCGGTACCGATGCCATCTTTTTGGAGAGCAGTGGGTAGGATTGAGGGGGGCATGGGAACTGAAGGGTAATTGATGGGTAAATTGTTACCACCTCCTTTCCTTCTGCTTGCCCTCCCTCTATCCCCGTCTTGCTCTCTTCAGTTCACTTGATTTTACATATGATGTATTTTTTTCTCTAATTTCTAACAAATGTTGAATTGAATAGAATTGAATGTATCTATTACTCTGACCTCTTCCTTACTGTCTGTTTGTGCTTCTTCGTTCTCTATATGTTTGCTTTTTGCTATCTTTTCGTTCCCCATTATCATTTTGTTTATTTCGATTTTATTTATTAAAAAGTCATAGTGTCGTGATCTGCCCCCCCCCCCTTTTTTTGTTCTCTCTTTCACCCTCTCTCTCTCTTTCTCTCTCTCTCTCTCTCTCTCCCTCTCACCCCCTCTCCCCTCTCTCTCTTTCTCTCTCCATCTTGCTCCCCCCTTTCTCTCTCTCTCTCTTTCCCCTGTCCTGAGAGTTTTATCAGAGAGTATTTGGTTTTATTATTGATCAAATAATATCTTCAAGTTTTGATTATTTTCTTATGTCCATCGACCCTATTATCAGATCGTCCGGCTTATTACTGCAATGCCATCGATTTTCGAACTCATGATTACCAATAAATGGATTTTTATTGGAATTAATCATTGGCTCTCAATTGCATGTTTTTCTATTTATCCATACACATATCCATCTAGCCTCGCTTGTCCGTCCTCCTACCGCAGCGCCATCGATTTATTATACTTCCCTATATTTCATAAATCGATTTATATTGGAACTTAATCATTTGCACAAGCACTTGACATATTTTCGTATATCCATCTAGTCTCTCTCGTCCTCCATACTACTGCAACGCCATCGTTTTCTTGTACTTCACAATAGGCTACATCATAAATGTATTTATATATGAACTAAATTATTTATTTATCACTTGACATATTTTCACATGTCCATCTGGCCTCGACCATCCTGTTTGTAACACCGCAATGCCATCGATTTTCCGAAGTAATCATCGCAATATGATAAACATAAATTTGTATTGGAACTTAATCATTTTCCTAATGGTCCTTGCCTTGTATACGTTGTTTGGTTATCAGTCTCTCACTGATTATTTATTTATCCCTTGACATACTTGTACATGTCCATCTGGCCTCGACCATCCTGTTTGTAACACCGCAATGCCATCGATTTTCCGAAATAATCATCGCAATATGATAAACATGAGTTTGTATTGAAACTTAATCATTTTCCTAATGGTCCTTGCCTTGTATACGTTGTTTGGTTATCAGTCTCTCACTGATTATTTGCATTGTGTGGCAACTGGACGTATTTATATTTTGTATCCACTCGTGTTGATGAAGATAGCCGTGACGTGCAAGGGGTCTGTACACATTGCTTGATTATTATCAAAACGCGCGTTGTGTACAACCCGTTTTTGTGTGTGTGCGAATAAGAATATCAGTGCACCGTATTGACATCACTGAAAAGACGGATTTCTTATATTGGCGACAATCTGAAGTGTCGTAGTCATGTGGTCTAATGATCCCACCGGAACTTCAAAGGTCGTGGGTTCGGATTCCGAAGCGCCATTGATTTCTAATGGCAAGGCATTAATCTGCATAACATCATTCTCTTATTAAATAGGTCTTCATCAGTTTTAAGGTCTTCACCTTTGTAATTCCCAAATCCCGTAAACAGGCTGGTTTCAAATCCTTTCAGTCCTTAGCCCCACGTCTCTGGAACAAACTCCCCTCATTCTTACGTAAGAAACTATATTGCACTAGATTTCTTTAAAAAACAACTGAAAACTTACCTGTACAACTCCTCTTAAATTGTGGATAATCTATTAAAGGGACAGCACCTTGTATCCTTTGGAAAAGGCGCTATATAAATCAAATTATTATCATGTTATTATTATTATAATATCGCGATGGATAGTAACTCTTAAAACAATATATTTCATTGACAAAAAAGTGTCCAGGAGAACTGTTCCCAACTGCCTTCTGTCACTAAATCTGCTCTCTGGCATGGACACAAACACTAACATTCGTGAGGATCCTTCTAGCACGAACTTCCGCCAAAATATCATTTCAGAAATGAAAATAATGCTATAACTCCCATTTACTTTTTCGGCTCCATGATATACATGTACATAATCATGAAAAACAACTCACACGAATGAAGTTATTTGAATATGCGACATGTACTGCAATTCTGGCAGCGACAAAGCGTCCAGGGTAATTAATCATGACATAGGCATGATGAAGTATACATAAACAAAATACTATCTTATTCCTGCCCTCTCATTTCTGATTCGTTAATATTAGCAGTTACTAGGCAAATCAATTCTACTGCTTTTCATGCGAACAATTTCTCAATAGGTAATATCTTTTTTGGTATTAAATGCAGTGTTGAGACCGGCTGCAATAGCTTCATATGAATGGAAAACATGCGAGAAACAATATTGTGGAGAGCTACATGATGAATAAAGACAAACATTTCTCGAAGAAAGCTGTAAGGAGTTATAGGGTTGTTGCCATTTTTTCTCTTGAAAGTGGAGGATGCCTGGAGAAAGAACTCCCGAGTCTTCCTATTACTATCGCGAGGGTTTTGAATTGAAAGTGTTGGATTATTATTATGTAATAATTGGGTTAGCAGTCTCGAGACAGTTTCAAGGGCCACATCAGGAGATCTCGTTTCGAATGGCAAGGTCGAGTGATGAATGCTACACCAAGGTTACAACCTTAACATCCTTTGGGAACTGAAACATGATAAGATAGGGGTGTAAAATTAAGCAAAGAAATTAATGAAGTTTAGACGCGGTGAGTTTTAGAAATAACCTCACAAATTCAATTGACATGATTGTGTAATTGTTATAGTATATTATCTGAGAAGTTACAAATGAGAAAGTGTTTTAGATATCTGATAACAGTTTGTAGAACGAATTCCGAGCAAATACAAGTGAATTGAATTTATTTTCTTGGAAACATACAAATCAAATTATATCTCAACGATACGACATGATTTATACAACATGAGAATTTGATAATAGTCAAAGAAATACAAAACGGCATCTGCAACGAAACTGTGGCAATTTGGTGATAGAACAGTCGGGAGACACTTTGTTATATTATACAATTGTTTAACTGGCATCGCGGTACTTTATAAAGTGCTTGCAAGGCTTAATGTGTTTCATTTATTGTATTATGAAAGAAGGCACTTGTAGAAAATAGTTAATTACGTTTAGAAATATGTACCGAACTACATGAAACATATCGAATAAAGTTAAAGAACTCGCAAGAGAGAAAATTAATGTTTCGATATTCGAGTGTAACCAAACAATATCAATACCAAACAACCTCTTTGGAACTTTTCAAGCAGAAGGTGCAACACATTAAGCTCCGTTGAGCTTCAGACAGTTTTTTAGCTGCACATAAAATTCTTGTAGAGCCTTTTTACTTGCACTGTACACTCGGCACTTGACAAGCACAAGGTATGATAATACGCCAACGGCGGACTGTACTATACTGGAAGAAGATATCTGAACTGAACGCATAATTTAATTTTCGGAACCTCATTTCTTTGCAGCTATTTCTGTAATTCACGAATTGCGCTTCTCCATAAGAAAAAATAAAACAAAGAAATGTGATGGAAAATTCGATAGACACTTTTTTACACTGTACAAAAGTTTAGAGGATTGTTCTCAACTGCTTTCTGTCACTAAACCTAATCTCTGACATGGACACAAACACTGACATCCGTGAGCGGTCCTTCTAGCACGAAGTTCTGCCATGATCAGAAATGAAAAGAATGCTGTAACTCCCATTTACATTAGCGGCTCCATGATTTAATGAAAAACAAGTCACAAGAAGGGAGTTATTTAAATTTGCCATCCAGGTATTTAATCATCGGACAAAGGCATGATGAAGTTTATACATAAACGAAATTATATCTGTTTTCTGCCCTCATATTTTGTATTCATACATATTTGCAGATACTAGGCAAATCAATTCTACTGATTTTCATGTGAAAGCATGCTCAAAAGGTGATATCTTCTTTTGTAATGCAGTGTTTGAGACCGGCTGCAATAGCTTTATGAACGGAAAACTAGCAAGAAACAATATTGTGGGGAGCTAATGCATGAAGAATAAAGTAAAACATTTCTAGAAGAAAGCTATAAGGAGTTATAGGGTTGTTGCCATTTTTTCTTTTGAAAGTAGAAGGAGCCTGGAGAAAGAACTTCCGAGTCTTCATATTTCTATCGCGGGGGTTTTGAATTGAAAGTGTTGGATTATTATTTTGTTATTGGGTTAGGAGTCTCGAGATAGTGTCAAGGACCACATCAGGAGATCTCGTTTCAATGACAAGGTCGAGAGGTGAATGCTACATCAAGGTCACAACCATAGAATCCTTTGGGAACTGAAATATGATAAGAGGGGGGGGGGTGTAGAAATTAAGCAAAGAAATTAATGAGGTTTAGAACGGAAAAGTTACACATGGGAAAGTGTTGTAGATATCTGATAACAGTTATGTGGAACGACTTCGGAGCAAATACAATTGAATTGAATTTATTTTCTTGGAAACATACAAATCAAATTATAACTTATAGCTATACGACATAATTTATAAAACATGAGAAAATGATAATAGTGAAAGAAGTACAAAAGAGCATCTGCAACGAAACTATGGCAATTTTGTGATAGAACAGTCGGCATACACTCTGTTACAATTGTTTAACTGGCATCGCGGTACTTTATAAAGTGCTTGCAAGGCTTAACGTGTTTCATATATTGCATTATAAAAGAAGGGACCTGTAAAAAATAGTATATTACGCTTTAAAAATTGTACCGAACTACATGAATCGTATCGAATAAAGTTAAAGAACTCGCAAGAGAGAAAATGTTTCCATATTCGAGTGCAACCAAACAATATCTGAACTGAATGCATTACTTCATTTTCGTTACCTCATTTTTTACAGCTATTTCTGTAATTCACGAATTGAGCTTCTCCATAAGAAAAAACAAAACAAAGAAATGTGAAGAAATATTCGATAGACACTTTTTAACATCGTTCAAAAGTTTTTCTCTTTTTTTCTGGAATCAAAATATATGAAAATATAGCCACACGAAAGAATTTCTTTCTGAACAAGGAATCAAAATCTAAATTTAAAAAATTCATCGTATTTTTTAATAATTTACATTAGATCTAAAAATTGCAAATTCAAAATACAGCTCTTTGTTTAGCTTTGATTATGTTCCGGTGATTATTATATAAGAAACATGAACAAATATTTTCTATGAAAGAAAGTAGATTTTTTTTATTAAAGTGCCGTCGGCCAAAATCTAAAGCCAATTTTAATTTCGATAATTTCCTTTCTTGCCGATATCTCTGTCTAACATTTTTTACACTTAATCAATCAATTTGTAACTTTTAAAATATGATTAAAGAATTGTGAAGAAAATTCAGTTAGCGATGTCTCACATTGTCAAAAATTAAGTGAAATCAATAAAAAAATTGCAATGAAATTTACAGTGCAGCAATTTTCACGAAGGTAAAGCTCTAAGAAGTTTAATTTTTAAAGTGCTTGTTATAATTATGCTATAAAATACTTTATAAAGCTTACTTAGAGAGAGAGAGAGAGAGAGAGAGAGAGAGGGGGAATGGTTATGAAATTGAATGCAACCAAGCAATAAATTGCTGATCGCATTTCTCAATTTTAATCACAACAATTTCTTTCTGTTTGCATTGTAATTGTTTTTTTATGAAGAATTTTTGCTTGTGACTGCCAAAAATTGTTTGTACAAGTTGATGGCTGTTTTTTCATTACTGTATCCATATGTTTATAAATGCTTGCTTATAAGCGATTGCCCGAATTGCTTTATACATTTTGAGTATAATCAAATATTTCCGAACTATTTCTCATTTGTAATTGCCAATATTTTCTTTTTAATAAGCTCAGCTAGTTTCAAATATCATGTAATTGCATCAAGTAATAAATGTTTCATGAAACCAATATCTTTTTTGAATGTTAGAGAGGAAATTCACGAAGTAGTCAGTGGTATTACGGCAATAAGAGATATAATATTTCATCCGTCCATTCGAACCATTTTTTATTTACCCTTAAAAAGTCTAAGAAGACGTTCATCGTGAAATTCATATTAAATTCTAGCCATGTCACTGGCAACATTTCATTTCATAATGCTCCACATCTGATGCTGACGATATTCAGCCACTTTGATTATTTTGATTTCTAAAAGCGCAAAAGGTCTGCAACAGACTCGACCAAGTAGAGATAATAAACAACAGCCCTCCCAGCGAAGCTCTGCCGCCTGTTTGTTTATGTCGTTCATCGACATTATGTATTTTGAGAGATCTTTGCCCTTTTTACCACTAGACAGCTTATGAAATTGAATCTGAAATACTTTGACAATTATGAAGCTCAGACATTAGTGCCTTGTCAGACTATAATGCAATTCCAGTTTTATGGAGACATGATGACTCAGTGGAGCAATGTTCTCGAAACTTGAATGCCCTGGGTTTCCTGTGGTAAGATTTTGAATTGCAAGTCCTTTGGATAAGACTTGAAGCCATGGGTCCCCTTGCCGCTTATATCCACGAGCACATACACGCTTTCCTTGGCAGTCAGATACAATAATCAAATCATCAATTTCAAGTTTTTACACTTTCACGTTCGGTAAAACGCATTCATGTAAAAGCAATCACTACATGCTTTTCATTACCAAGCGCCTTCGGCTCAGTGGCGTAGGAGCTGCGGGCACGGGGGAACGTGCGACTCCCATTGAGAATGCATGGCCAACACAAAGAAAGAGAAAAAAAGAGAGAAGGAGATAGAGAGAAGGAGAGAGAGAGAGAGAGAGAGAGATAGAGACAGAGAGACAGAGAGAGACAGAGACAGAGAGAGAGAGAGACAGATAGAGAAGGATAGAGAGAGAGAGAAAAATGGAGAAAGAGACATGAGATAGGGAATTGAAAGCTTTATAATTGAGATAGGAAGAGAGCTAAAAAAGAGAATGGGGATGGAAAAAGACAGAGACGAAGGGAAAAATACGAGGAGAAGAAGGAGACAAAGAAGAGGAAGAAGACAAAGAAGAAGAAGAAGAAGAAGAAGAAGAAGAAGAAGAAGAAGAAGAAGAAGAAGAAGAAGAAGAAGAAGGTGAAGAAGAAGAACAACAACAACTACAACAAGAAACGTAGAAGAAATTGAAAGGGCGGAAGGTAAGGTAAAAGATTATGGCAACCCTTCCACACCCTAAGGCTTCTCAGCGTCTTTGTATTTTCATTGTTCACGTTATCTCTTGCGACCGGCGCCCCCATACCCCGTCCCCCACCACAATGACACCAGAGCCCCCCTCCCCCGCCCCCTAAAATGGCTCCATCCGCGCTACGTCCCAACATCATTGACCCAGCTTCGAAATGAATTGATAAGGTTAGCTCATCAATAGGAAATACAATCTTCCTACACGTGGTGGCTGCCGATTTGAAAGGAAAATGATTTAGAAGACAACCGCACCTTTTTGAGTGGATAAAGCAGAACCTTGGGACGAGAGTGTGTCGTCAGCTCAGAGCAAGGAGGGAATTAGCCTATGTCAAGGTACTATACACTTAACGGCTTTCTGACTCTCGGCAGAAGACACGGGGCAGGTGCAGCCTGGGAAGGTGTAAGACGTTGCATAGAAATATTATAATTTACTGTTACTCAGAGTTATAATGGAATAGTATACACATTGAATATCCAATTGATTTAATTCATTGTGCCCAAATTCGCGCCATGTCTTAAAGGCATCGTTTAACAATGTTAAATCTAATATGCATGGCCCAACGTGTTATCAGTGCCTTTGATATGGTAAAATATTGAAGCCCTAGAAATATGGTGCTTCAAAAGGATCAAGAAGTGCCTCAAAAAAGTAAAAAAAATCTTTGAGTGACCGGTTTATTAAACCATATTCGTTTTCCCCAATAGACTGTAGTGTTATGAAAACCGTTAGGAAAAATTTGGTTTCGATTTCAAATCATAAATATCTTGACAATCAGACAGGCTATCGGCTTGTAAAAGTCATGGGGTTCCTGACTGACCTACTGTAAAGGTTTATAATTATGATTGCAGCATGAGCTAAATCTATGATTTTGTTTCAGAATCTGAGACAAAGTTACCGGATCCTTTTAAGCATATTTTGATAGGGTGTTGTCAAGGAGGGGGTATGCCATTAGAGAGGCGGATCCAGGATTCTGTAAAAGGTTGAGGCATATTAATTTTCTAGTGAAGATTACTTTGAATATCTGACAGGCACAAAAGAGGTGGAGTGGTCACATATTTAAATGAACCATTTGCACGTTTTAGGCACGAGAGAGCAAGATGCCAAAAAGCAAATTACTTTTTTTTTTACGGATAACAAGGTGGCTGTACAATAAATCCATCACCGTGTCACTTCAATAACTCCTGAATATTCAAAACTCGACCTGTCTGAACGGACAGATATAGGATGGTGCATTGTTCTCATTCATGGCTATAGATATTCATACTCACAATGAAAAGTGTTCCATGACCGAGCGGATGCATATCAATTTGCATTGCATCAATTAATGCCTGTTTGACACGCAGCACTGAGAGATGTTATTTCTACGTGTACATAACCAAATCAGTGTATGGTCGAACGTTTTAGATGTTGATGACACCGAAGCATCATGACTTGGCATCCCTTACGCGCCCCTAAGCATGTCAATAGTTAGCTCGTGACTCCGCAATATAAATTGTTGAGTTGAATGCACCGGCATCAAATACATATTGATTCATGATAAGTTCTTCTTAAAGATGAAGTTGAGTTCTGCTAATGCGATTGCATTGTGAAAGAAACGGTGTGGAATCGACCAGAAAAGGTTGATCATCTAGCATATAAGAATTTGTGTGTATTGCAAGGTTCTGGAATGATCAAAATGATAAGAAATTTGGCCAAGTCTTGGTAAAGTTACAAACACTGTACACAGAAAGATGTATATGGGACTACACGAACACGTGCCGTAAAAATCCTACCCCCGAGTTTTACGATGTTACATGACATATTTAGAATATGAAGGCATTTGAAGAGCCATGCTTTTCAGGGAACGTGTCTTATCTAATGTTCTTCCACACTTGCATAATACGAATGATTAATTTATTTTTCACCTCTTCCCACAACTCGACCTTCTCTTTAAAGGTTGTTCATCTCGTTTGCTGGCAAAAATGTAGAAATGTCTAACTAAGGCCTACGGTAGATGATATAAAGGAAAACACCGCGCAAGACAAACCCCACCCCCTCCATCCCCCTCTGGATATAGCCGAATCTAGAAACTGATTTTTCCTGGAATAATCGACTGCTACATTTCAACCAGAATTTTTAGGCGAGTCGCCAAATAATATTTATTTAAGCGGTACTCAGTGTCACACTTGTGATCTGTAACCAAATCAATGATTCTCTAAACGAAGGGTTTATTTTCTTTGAAATCGGCACGCAAGCATTTGATCAGATTGATTGTGTTACAGACTCAATGTCTTCTAAATAGATTGGACTTTTTCAATTGGCGCCCCAAGAATTTACATGGAAATACTAAAGAACCTATAACCATGGTAACTGTAGTTTATATGGTTATTTAAGTTTTAATCCTTATCTTAGCCAAATATCGCTATGGTTGTAACAAAAACAAAAAAATAATAATAATTTGTTTGTTGCCTAGAGGATACATCCCTTTAACGTTTATGACTCTCGGGCATGCGTTATGCCCTTTAAACGAAAGGAGGAAAAGAGATGTATGTGATAACATTATTCATCTTGAGGACAAAAGCATACACTTCGAATTTCATCAGGAGAGATTCCTCAGCGAACATCAACATGAACAGTGGGGTAGCGTGGGCCAGCCAGCCATTGAGGGTGGGAAGGGGTGGAGGGGCACTGGTATCAGTCTAGGTACCAGTCTTCCTCGATGACATGAGAATCAACGACGTCACGGGTTAAGTGGAGGGGTGCAGGAAGGATTTTTTTTATCCTATTCATATCTTTTCCCCTCTTCAAGTCCATCTCCCTCTCCTCTTCTTCTTCTCCTCCTTCTTCTTCTTCTTCTTCTTTTCTTCTTCTTCTCCTTCTCCTTCTTCTTCTTCTTCTTCTTCTTTATCTTCTTCTTCTTCTTCTTATTCTTCTTCTTCTTCTTTTTCTTCTTCTTCTCCTTCTCCTTCTTCTTCTTCTTCTTCTTCTTCTTTATCTTCTTCTTCTTCTTCTTCTTATTCTTCTTCTTCTTTATCTTCTTCTTCTTCTTCTTCTCCTCCTCCTCCTCCTTCTCCTTCTTCTTCTTCTTCTTCTTATCCTTCTTCTTCTTCTTCTTCTTCTTCACATCTTACCCGCGTTTTGTAAATCACTGGGGGGGGGGCACGCACCTCCGTGCCCCCTGTAGCTACACCACAGTGAATGTACCCTGGTATGACGGCGGGTTGTGTTAACAAGACGTGTTTCGTCAATAATTCATTTGTGCAAATATGTACTTGAAATTGCATTCTTGTACGTCTCTGCGTGATAACAGTGAGTATAGCAGATGACACTGCAAGGCGTTAAAGATTTCATTCATTTTTGAGCGAAGGGAAAGCGGAACAACATTCTTTGCAATTTAGGTACTGTTGGTATTGAAGCAACTAGAATTCAGAAAAACATTTTCGTAATGTAATTAAATTTAATGCACAATCTTTGCTAAGTGCCTCGTTACAATTACTTCATCCACCTGTTATGAATAATAATTATCTCAATAATCAGAACGCGAATTGCACACATTAATTGTTGCTAGGTAGGACAAACAATATGGCTCGTCCTATACCTAACAACACGTAACGTTGCAATTCGCAATATGACAATTGAATTACAATTATTCGAAACAGGTGGATGAAATAAGTTGTAACGAGGCACTTAACAGAGATTTATGCATTAGATTTGATTACATTACGAAAATGGCCTATTGAAAGTCACCTGAATATTAAAAAGGGGTTCAAAATTGTAAATTTGGGAGGGGTATAGGCCTAAGTAAATTTGGCAAATAACAGGCGTGATCCCTTTGCGGGGGGCCTACTGGGAAGCTTTAGCCTGTAACATGTAGACCCCTGAATATCAAAAAAAAATTGTAAACATTATATGATTTAGCTAAACAAATTAACAAAAAAGAAACACAACAACAGACACCACAATATAATTATGTACAATATATACAGACAAAATATGCAGATACATTACACAGAATGGCTAATATTCAGTCGTTTACCGGTCGATGTGAAGTCGGTTTGGTTGCGTGGCATAAGGAAGTGCTGACTTACAAGCGGGTATGGAGGAGACTCCGCAGGATTATGTTGGCATATTGATTGCAGACGACTCCCGCCCTTTTGTGCGTAATGCATGTTTGGACGCCAAAAACATTCAGCTGTTTCTTCAAATAGACACAGAGTGACATCCACTCTGCAAATGAACGTATGGCAACGACCATGTTTTTATGTGAGATTATGTGAGGTTTGAGCTTAAACATTCTCTCAGAGAGATTGTGTTAATTTTGTTGTTGTTCAAGATTTTGCTATATAACATGAAAAGGAATAGTCATGTTCATGCTTCTTTGAGATACACTTTGGCAACATCGTTCTGTTTTTTTGTTTTTAGTCATTATTATCATTAATTTATAATCGATATTTTTAAGACACGACAAGAAGATTGATATGTTTAAAAGGTTGATACAAATTTGTTTTGTTTATAATCATTATTATCATGAATTCATAATCAATATTTAAGACTCGACAAGAAAATAGATATGTTTTCAGAATTGATGATAACAATTTTGTTCATAATATTCTGCCAACAAAAATAGTGAGATGTGAGAGTCCAGAATTGTCAGATGCCCTTAATATCAGTAAAAATAGAGCAGTCTACTTCAACTTGACATATTACGGTTGCGATGACATGGATAACAAAAAACTGTTGAAGCTGTTGAAGAGGTCGTCGTGTTTTCCATGATAATACGTCTTGTGATGGCAACAGATATTGCCCCTTAAGGCGTAGGATATGACATATGGAATACGTTGTTTCCTCATTTTGCGATGTGTGCTCCGATCATTTTGTTGCTCAGGGTTAGCTTTCTAACACCAATCAAATTCTGGACTCAACTCCTCAGTTTCTCAATTTCTCTTTTCTCGTGCCATTACTAGTATATTTGTCTCGTTTCATTGTACATTTTCTAAATGTTCTTATATCAAATTGCAAATGATATTGTAATTTCATTGTAATATGTTTTGCAAAAGATATAAAATAAATTTGAATCAATATATAAAATGTTATAATATACCTTACCCCTAACCCGGAACCCTAGCCCTAATTCAAACCCTTAACCTTCAGCCTAATCGTAGTCCAAGCATGTTTTCCGTGATATTGCCCGGAAAGAAAGGTCGAAACACCTATTTCATAATTATCTTGTTTAGAATCATATCGAGTAAGTAATACTGTGCAGTTACCTGCAACAGAACACTTACACAAACCTTGACTACGAGATGTTGAACAAATTCAATTCAAATCGATTCATGTAAAATGCACTGTTGTAATATCACCCATTGTCACCGACGCATTGGCTTTGGCTAATGGATGTGGAGCATGCCGATTGAACCCGTAAACCCCTTTCACACTTTGTGGAGATTGGTGTCGATCTTTCCAAGCTTTAGATGTTCTTAAGGTGTAGCAGCTCAGCAAGTAAATGATGACTATCTTGGTTGTGTTCACATTAACTCGTAAGACAGTACGATTTGCTACGATTTATGAAGAGCTATCCCGAATGTTTCCCGGGTCAACTCGAAGTCCAACTCAGGACCTTAACCGCGGTCAGTGCGAAAGAGGTTTCGTGCCTGAATAAGAGGTTGGGCAGGAGGTGAAACTACACAAGGCCCGTGAGTCTGTACGATTTACTACGATTAACGACAGTACGATTTGCTACGAATTATGAAGAGCTATCCCGAATGTTTTCCCGAGTCAGCTCGAGGTCCAACTCAGGAAAGAAAGAGGACTGCTACGTGCCTAAATGAGAGGTTGAGCATAATACCCCAAGACTCGTGAGCCCGTACGATTCACTACGATTTATGCCGAGTGATCCCGAAATGTTTCCACGAGTCATCGCGGTCATTGTGACAAGTGTTTTATGCATGAATGTGAGGATGAACAGGAGGCAAAAACAACCAAGGCTCGTGAACCCTTATATACTACGATCAATGCCGAGTGATCCCGAAATGTTTCCCCGAGTCATCAAGGACATTGTGACAGGGGCTTTATGCATGAATGTGAGGATATAGGAGGCAAGGCTCGTGAGCCAGTTCGGTTAAGTTCGATTCATATCGAGTTGCTTCCAAGGCTGGCTGGAACAAGGCACCCATCGCGATGCAGTATGAAAGGGGCTTAATCATGCGCGAATGTGAGGATGAGCCGGAGACAACTTACCCTCGGGCTACGCTCCCGTGAAAATGGATCACCCGTCAGGGGAAGGTCTGGAGATCACAAGAGAAAGGCGAGACTTCTCAACAAATCATTCATGAAATAGACATCGATCAGTATGGTTAGAAGGAGGGCCGCTGTTTAGGGAGTAAAAGAGAAAGAGAGGGTAGGGGATAAGAGGGGAGAGATGGAGAGAGGGGAAAAAGAAAGCTCTTCACTACGAGCGGAAGGTATTACTAATTTGTGATAAGAACTTGGTTATAGGAGTTGCGTATCAAGTACTGACCTTCACTTGGACTATCCACCCATCGACCCCCCCCCCCCCCCCCCCACACACACACACACACACTCTCTCTCTCTCTCTCTGTCTCTCTCTCTATTTTGCATGCCTAGTTCCCAGTTCTTCAATATCCAGGAAATGAATTTAAATCTTTCAGCAATTGAATATCCCTCTGGTCACTAGTTAAAGATAAAGAGAGAGGAGGAGAGCGGGGAAAGGGGGAGATAGAGAGAGAGAGAGAGAGAAAGAGAGAGAGAGAGAGAGAGAGAGAGCGAGAGAGAGAGAGAGAGAGAGAGAGGAGGCGGGTAGCCAGCAAGAGAGAGATTGAAAGAAAAAAGGGGTTAACATTATAAAAATACGAGATGGGAGACAAAAGACTTATAAATTGAGGCCAATAAATCAAACAAGATAATATATTTTAGAAATTAGAAGAGATAGTATGTGATGTGGGATTTATAACTAGTGATTTTAAAGGAATGGGCAGAGAGGGTGGGACTAGCGAAATAAATGGGATGGATAGATAGATGATGAGAGTAAAAAAATTGGGATTACATTAAAAAGCTCTCCAAAAATTTTCCATTAGCGATTGCTTCACTTTTAAACTAACAAGCGTCATTAATCACCGATGTAGGTCGGAGAGATCAACCGTATACCACGGCGATTTCCAAAAGTGAAATCCTTGTCAAACTTCGACAAGCTAGAAAATCACCCACTCAGGTAGATATTTAGATTAGGATTACGGGGGTCGAGGATGACAGGTAATCCGATATGTTTCAAGCTGTATTAGTGATATGACATGGGTTTTCATAGCTGATATCTAGCAAATGGTTTTCATCGATGTGAGTATTAGCCGGGAAAGCAGAGTTAACCCCGATTTTCTATCTCAGACCCATTAATCTTTTAAAGTTTTAGTCTAAATTCCGGCTCCTCTTACATTTAGAGATATAGATCAACTTGCCCAAATAAATGCAAATTATAGACGACTCTGATTGGTTAAAAGTTTCCTTGAAAGGAAAAAGTTTACCGAATGACCGAAAGACACAAATGGATATTTTTTTTCGATTATTAAAATGAGCTTTTTTTGTTGGATAGAGAGCGGGGGTGGGCAATTATGATCGCTGTATTTTCATTTTATTTAGATCAATATATTTAGATAGAATGCCAACAAACTCGTTCTCAAGTATTCCAATGATTAAAATTCATGAACTTTTCATTCACGATGATAATAATCTACTACTTTAGCCAGGAAATGAAAATGAATATTGATTGTACCAAAATCAATGAAAACTAGATCATTTTGACGTGACCCATCACTTTATCATATCTGTGATTTATTCATTTGGATCATATCTGCAGTGGCATTTGGTCCAGCTATGGGGGGGGGGGTCTGATGTCTTGGGAGGGGCGGCGCCGGTCTAATTGATGGAGGAAATCAGGGAACAAGGCTATCGAGGAGGGGATTATGTAGAAGGGGTCGTATCATCTTCTTACATTCCCTTTACCCTCTCCATTTTGCTTTTTATTTCTCACCTTTCATAACATTCGATGGGGCAACCCCGAGACCCCACCACCCCCTCCCCCCCCCCCCCTCCTCTCAGTAGCTACGCCACTGCATGTTTTGACACTGTAAAAGCCAGCAGAGGCAGGTGGCGGAAAGCTGAAATTGATCCCAAAATGTCAATCCTATGTATCTGTGCCTTCTGCTCCTCACATCGGTTTCATCAACCCCTTGTGATACTAGTTAGATACAAGCTTAAATAATAGCTTTTCTCTTATTCTTCATAATATACTTTGGTAGGTAATATACCTTGGAAGTAGACATTTAAATTTAAAAATTGATTTCCCTTTCGTTGACATTAGGATGAAGAACACAGATTGGGATACAACCGCTGTACAGCAGTTGACGAAAATGGACAAGCGATAATAAGTGATCACTTGTTTTTCTTTTCCACCAATCCATGTGTGATATTCATTATAATGGTTGCTGTATTATATTTCTGTTGATGTATATTGCCTCTCAATCTCTAAATCTCCATACCCTCTTATTCCTATCGAAAATCTATTTTAATTTCTATTTCAATAGTATCTTCATATTTTCCCTTCCATAATTTCTCGCTATTTCTATTCTCTCTTTTCTTCTCTTCCCTTCTCTGCTCTGCTCTCCCCCTCTCCCTCTCTCTCCCTCTCTCTCTCTCTCTCTCTCTCTCTCTCTCTTCGAAAAACCAATTGTGCCTCATGTAAAAGTGCAATGAATTCCCTGAAAAGGCCCTGCTTCCTCTGCAAAAATACGAATCTCGTCAAATGTTTATTGAAGCTAGCTCAATGACATTTGTAAGCGGTCAACTCGACATCGTTCTTAACTTGCCAATAGCAATGTTCATACGGGGGCGTCGTAGTTTTAAACTTGAAGTTTGCAAAAACTCAAAGTTATAAACAAACAAAACAACGACGAGGGTTCACACAGGAGGAAAAAATGAGTATTCAAAGCTAGCGACAAGCTGGGGGAAAACATTCATCTTAACTGTACAAGCTGGTGTAACCTCGAAGTTATAATTGCGTTCGCACTTTACAAAACTTCGAGTGCTCGAGAGCCCCTGCTGCTCGTAGTTACTGTACTAACCTCAAGATCGCTCGCGGTTTGAAACGTTTAGCAAACTCAACGTTCCGTATTAAACCATGAGTGCATCGGCAAGGGAACCACAACATAAAACCACGACCTAAACAAAGTAGTCACCCGAAGAATCAAATGTGTTTTGAATTGATGCCAAATCCATATCATTGACAAGGGGAAGCCTTACTGATCAAATATAACAACTTCCCTCTTCAAAATATGTTTGGGACGCGCAGTAATCATCTCCCAAAAATGTTGATTTTGAGATCCAGGTTTTCTGCCTTCAGCGGTCCTCCGAAGAGCGTCAAGATTCGTGACGTCACATGTGAGACACAGTTAGCCACAAAGCATTTTACGCCTTTCCATGATATCTATATGATTTTCCAGCAAATTATTCGTGTTTTTCAAGAGAAAATCTTTCCATTCATTTATCATTTGTCCATAATTATCAGTTGTCGTGAATTTTCTTAACCACGAGTGAATCGGCACGGGAACCACAAGATGACCCTTAAAGTTTAAAACCACGACCTAAACTTAAAGTTATAGTTTACGCACAGTCGCGTGAACATCACCATTAACTCACATTCTCGAGTTCGATGCATTGGCTAAATAAAGTGGACACAGACCGACGCGTAAGCCAGCCAATTTCAATATTTGAGGGAGATGAATTCAATCGTTCTCCTACCTCAGAAGCGTGAAATATACACGCTCATTAGTGTGGTTTGTTATTTATAAGAAGAATCGAACAATCGTGTCCAAGTGTGTGATGTTCGTATTGCAGATCCAAGTGTTCTTCGAGAGGAGTGTACTTTTTGGTCACGTATTTTCTAAGAATATTCTGAATATATCTCTGATAGACAGTAAGATATATTTGATTCGATTTTGATTTGATTTGATTTGTGTAGAGTTCTTGGTTTTTTGTAGTTAAGTCCTCCTGGATTGTTGTTTTCGTACCTTTAAGTTTGCGACGTGCTTTGATGAATTAAATTCTCTTCTTGTAGGATTGGCATTTTATGATGATGGGTCTAGGGCGTTCATGTAAGTACACAGTTTTTCGATAACAACAGTACTATAAAAAAAAATAAGCATTTTTCTGACAGTGAATCATAAATAAGCAAATATATATAACAAATGTTATTTTCAAAAACGAAATGATCAAACACTATTTTGTTTAAGAATTGCGGAATAAGGACTGTCATTGTATGCAAATTACTTAAAAATATGACAGCCCCAGACAAAACTCATGAAATATATTAACATACTTATTAAGCAGAATGGATAAGTAATTGAAATTGCAAATTATAAGGATGATGATAATGACAATGCAGGTGATGATGATGCTGAGGATGATGATGCTGATGATGATGACGACCATGATGTATAGCTTAACTTTTAAGTTACACTAATCTGTCCACAGAACTCTTTAAAAAAATTTCTTTCAATTATCGTTTTCTTAAGTGGGTGCAAGAGTGGATTATTTTAATCTTGTCCACATTGTACAAGGAAACTGAATTATAGGACTTCAGTAATAATTTACAGTTGTAATTTATCAAAACACGTCGAATAACATTAACATCCATCATTGCATTTTTCCAATAAGGTAAAAGACTCTAACGAAATGAAATATAAGCCTACATTCCAAATTGCCCTTTTTTGTATTGTTTATTTATTTATTCATTTGATTATTTATTGATTTATTTATCAACTTATTTATTCATTTATTCATTTATTTATTAAACTGTAGTATTATTTTACGGGGTAGCATTGTCAGTTATAAAAACAGCTTTCCACAATTGTCCCTGTTGGCCTATATAGACGACATGATTACAGATTGAAATTATAGAAAAATCAATTGCTAAGTTTTATATACGCGTACTACTGATTTAAGGCAATCTAAGAACAAAAATAACTATAGATCTTTGAATTCCATAATCCGATAAAGTGTGTTGCCTGAGCCATGATTAATACATCTGTGCATGGAGATATGCAATTATGCATTTGTGCTAAGTGCTATACAAAAACGTTCAGTTATTACAATTAGATTACCGCAGATAAACGTTACGGTTCGTATATCATCATTTGTAATGAGTTCAATTTCGAACCGGAAATATTCGGATATGCGGATCGATAAACACTAACAAATTCCTATACTCGAACAAGTAACTCACTTGCAGGCGCGCAGAAAATCACAAGCCCGTTGGATATCCTATACGCATGGTCTTACAAAATGTCCTTTTGCGAAGGCAACAATTCTACTCTCTTTTCCTGCTTGTATTGTGAAAAGGTGACCTGAGTAAAGAAATGGCGACTGGACTTGTGACGCCCTCAGGGGCACTTTCTAAATCGCCACCTGCCTCAGACTGCCCTCAATTACTGACTGTTAAAAGCTGAAGATTGGATACGGATATTAATGCACGTGTTGCCTGCTGGCTATGTTCTGACAATAGAGGGAGACGTAATTGATACTACGCTTTTGATTAGTGCTTTGGTTAAACAAGTGCGCTAACCTACAAAGTAAAAGAAAAGATGAAATTTACTGTCGAGGTTCCAGAATAGATTTTGGTTTACGTCATTTGTAATACAGGATACTTTAATTATAAGGTTGTTTTAGGACTCAATCTATCTTTAGTGATGCACATAATATAGAGACACCTCTTGCTTGAATATCAGCTTTCCAATTAATTTACAGCTCCCCCCTCCCCCCCCCCCCGACTCCTTTAGTGAAGCGCTTGCGGAGGTAGTATAATAATTGCGCGCGAAACTGTTCATTGGCCTCGTCACAAAATAACAAATGAATAAATATGTTTTTAACCTGCAGAAATATATTATCTTAACTCGATCACAAAGAACTTCAAAAATATACCAAATGCAGTCTCAACGACCTTGCGCGCCACATGACAACGACGTTGTCATTACGTATTTCGAAATAAACGTTCATCATAGGAAATACATAAGAGCATTGAAATCGTACTAAAATTGATTTTTGAAAGTTGGTATGGTCGTGCTTTTTGCAATCTAGAAAAAAAGTTAATACACCACACAAAAAGACAGTCAACAAATTGTCACTGTTCTGCCTCAAAAACTGACTTTGTATAATGGTGTTTTCTCTGGATGACGATACAATAGAATCATCAATACTTTTATTTCGAGCCCTCAAAGCAAGGATTCTGGTTAGGAATCCCACCTGCCTACACCAACTGTGATCGCGTCTTGTCTAAAAATTAAGGTTAGTAGAACTTTTTAAAGACAAGGAAAGAAAGTTGATTTGCAACCGCAATCACGGTCATGAAAACAATATCACAAATTAACTTGCACCGAAATCGCGGTCGTGAAAACTGTCAATATCAATCATCTTAACTTTTCTCAGAGTGCAGATTGCTGAAATCGAAGCTTCTAAAGAGACGTGATTTTCCTCCCAAAGGTTTCCCCTGGTCCGCGTTACTTGAACTATTATTGAGATAAGAGTTTTGTATCGCCTTTCCACAAAGAAAGCGGGAAAAGCGATCCGAATGGCATTTCTCAATGACACACAAACCCTAAGGACATCCTTTGATACGTGAAAGATTCAAATCAACAAACGCTGATATTGTACAGATCTCATTCCATGAGATTATGTTTACTTATTATTCAATAACAAAAGAAAATTCCTTTCTTTTATTCCTCTCTTTTCTCTCTTTGTTCATAGAGTCTTCTTTATAAGTGTTTGGTTTCTGCATATCTCTTTATTTTCGTATATCTCCTTTCTCTTCTTCTTCCTCTTTTCTTTCTCTCACGTTATCTCTTCAAGTTCCTACCTGCCTCTCAGTATTCTTCCTGTCTGTCTGTCTCTGTCTCTGTGTGTGTCTCTCTCTCTCTCTCTCTCTCTCTCTCTCTCTCTCTCTCTCTCTCTCTATCTCTATCTCTCTCCCTTCCTTTCTCGTTCTATATTATTCAAGTGATTCAGTTTATCTGGGCCAATAGCGTGTATCCGATTCGTTCCGACGTTTGCGAGATAGTTGGTCAATATATTTTACGCTGTATTTGCTTGAAAGAGAAAAAGATTGGGTTGATAAGAATGATATTACCAAACATATACGATGCCTTGCAGTATGTGTTTGTTTTCCCGGCGCCTGAGTGACGTTATTCGAGTCCTCATTTCAGGACGAGAATTTGAAGGGGGTGGTTTTCTACCTCAGTCACATCAATAAGACTGAGAATAGGGGAATAAAATTAACATTACATTACCCTGTCCTCCTCCTCCTCCTCCTCCTCCTCCTCCTCCTACTTCTCCTCCTCCTCCTTCTCCTCCTCCTTCTCCTCCTCCTCTTCCGTCTCTCCCCCATTTTATCTCTCACCCCTGCCTCCCCATACATAGAAGAAAAATGGCGGCACTGATGAAAGCCTTTATGATATAAATTTCCATTTGCCCTCGTGATGACCATACTTATGGTAGGAATACTCCCCAGGGAGTGGAGGTGGTGGGTGTACGAAAAGTGTGCATGAATGAATCCAATGACCGGAATATCCTGTAAAGCTCTTAGAGGCGATTTGTAGTATAAGGCGCCATATAGGTCCAGGCTTATATTTTTGTTTCTCTCTCTCTCTCTCTCTCTCTCTCTCCCTCTCTCTCTCTCTCTCTCTCTCTCTCTCTATTCTCTCCCTCTTTCTCGTTACGATGATTCAACTTCAAGAAATATCATCTATGCAAACAAGCCAGTGTCGTATGTTGAGTACACCTACCTTGGTTACAGAATATTTCTACAACACCGGAATAGAATCTAATTAAGATTTACCTTTGTTATACAAAAATATGTCCCGGTTGATGTTTGTTGTAGCAGATTGTATCTCTATTTGAATTGATATCAGCCATCCTCGCTTTCAGATTTGCTTAGCAGCCTATTTTGATACTGATACATGAAATATAATTCTCTAATGTACATTGCATTATGTCGCCTTCCTTCCCTCCTTACAGACAGTGGTTTCCGTTACAAGGATTCGATGACATACTTAGTTATTTTCTCCCAGAGTGTCAATAATATACGACAAGGGTGTCAAACATGATGAAATGTAAACTTCACTCCACCAATCACATCGACGAGACATGAACCCGACATTACACTGAATCCCATTGTACTCATCTATTCTATCTCTCCGATGCTTTCTTTTTACATTCATCAATGTTTAAAGCGGGACTGCAATACTTGTAGCTTCAACAATGCCTAAGCGGTACCCCGTTGATCCCTCATGGTCCCCTTTTTCTTATGTTATTTGAGAGCTGATTTGATGAGATAACCATCTGCTAGTGACCATGCAGGGAGGTCTAATCCCTCCTGTCCAAACTAGAGCAGATAGGCTTTAATGTTTAGCTTGATAAATGGTTATCCGCGTACAAATTTTTCTTGTTACCAACCTATAGAAAAAAAGGAAAATGTGGCATTTATTAACTCAATGTTTCGTGTGAATGGTATCAAATCTTTAGTTGCTTTATACACCTCTCTACACAATTGCTCGTTTGCCTCATGTGCAATGTTGTACAAAACAATAGGCACCAATTATTGATGGAAAATTGCTTTGTGAAACAGAATGGCTTTGCAAAATTACTCATTTCCGGTCTCGATTAGGCTTCATGACAACCCTTTTAACACTCTTACTGGAAACAATTAAAGGGACTGGGTATATTTGTCTCAGATTCTGAAACAAAATCATGGATTTAGCTCATGCTGCAACGATAATTATAAACCTCTAGGTCAGTCAGAAACCCCAAGGTTTTTACAAGCCGATCGCCTCTCTGATTATCAAGATATTTATGATTGGAAATCGAAATTTCAAAAAACCGCTTTCCTAACGCTTTTTATAACAATACAGTCTATAGAGGAAAATGAGTATGGTAAACCCGGTCAATCAACGTTTTTTTACGTTTTTGAGGTACTTCATAATCATTTTGAAGCGCAATTTGTTTAGGACTTCAATATTACACCATGTCACAAACACTGATGACACGTACATTGTAGGACCATGTATCTCAAATTAATCATTGTTAAACGATGCCTTTAAATAATATTGATGCCTTTGGTAGATATATCCCTTGATAAATACAATTTAGAAGAGGTAGAGTATTAATTTTGTGTTGTATATAAAGAGTTTTAAAAAAATCTAAAGTAAGTTCATATCTTCGTGAGACAGCATTTTTAGTGATCAAACATAAAAAACACGTTTCAATCAAGAACGGGCTTCAAATAATGTATAAAAGCAACGTCTGTTGAAAAGCAGAATATCAGTAAGGGATAAAAATTAGCATAGTATTCATGTAAGCCTACTCTCTTT
This sequence comes from Strongylocentrotus droebachiensis, assembly GCA_035222895.1. NCBI lineage: Eukaryota > Metazoa > Echinodermata > Echinoidea > Camarodonta > Strongylocentrotidae > Strongylocentrotus > Strongylocentrotus droebachiensis. Next base: position 156,012 of record JAVYIG010003891.1, read on the forward strand.
AAAAAAAAGAGTGAATTTTCACTCTATTTTCACTTTCTTGGGAGTGACGTCCGTGATCACTTGTTTAGGAGTGAAAATCGATTGAATTTAGAGTGCTCTCTAAAAGAAAAGAGTGAATTTTCACTCTATTTTCACTCTATTTTCACTCTCCAGAGGAGTGACGTCCGTGATTTTGAAAATTCACTCTTTTTTTTTAAGAGAGTATAGATTAATACAAAGCCGTGGTATAACTTTATTCATGCAGCACTTGTTTTATGAAGTGTTCACAAACAACGTCTTTGAAAAAGCGGCATACATACTAGATTCTAATAATATACATGACATCAACGTTATTCAACCTTTCATCTCCTATCCGCTCTGTAATACCCCCATTCAAATCGGTTTATAACCTCCCAACTCGCCCCTATTTTAATCACCGGGACCCCCTCGTAACATGGCCAAAATGAAGCGTCTCCGAGTATTAGGTAGTACGTCATGACGTTAACGCGAGGCAGCGATGGCGAAGCTACGTGTTATCATCAATATCCATTATCGTCGATTTGAGCTTAACTAATTGAAGAGGTGCGAGGGATATAAGATGTTTTCGTTTCGCTCTGTCTGGCTTTTTGTTTGCGAGTCTTGAATTTATTCTGCTGGGACACGTGTTAAATAGAAAACAGGGGTTTCAGTTAAAGACAGATTACAAGTAAACCGATACAATTCATTATTTGGGTCATTAGTGGTTAAGAAAAGATGAATCGGACAATTCTTTGTATGTTACGTGTGAAATTGCATTTTTTTTTAAATATGGTATTTGGTAGAATTTTGTAGGTAATAACCCACGGAACATTAATATTACATAGCTCTTTCAAGTTAAAAGTACTGGAGAGTGTTTCACAAAGACTAAGATTGACTTTAAGTTGGACTTAACTATGGCAGGCCGTTCATGTCACTGTTTCCTTTTACCATTTACTGATATTGGTTTCTTAAGGGACATACATGATCACAAATCTATAGAATTTACGCTTTTTGATAGTTCATTATTGAAGGAAAATATATATATATATATATTTCACAATTCCGTATTCGATAATTTACAGAACATACTTTAATGTACCATGATTTAGAATCATTTATTTTCTCGTCATAATTCAAGCATGAGGTATTATTTTGAAGAAAAAAAAATATTGACTGATATATGAAAGTGCCATGATGACATTCTTCCGAATTAGGCATAAGCATAAGAGAAAAAAAAACATAAATAATTTTTCACTCAACCACCATAAAAGGCTGCCTCGATACATCAGCGTCATCGGTATCAGGACAATAGTGGGAAAGAGGGACATGGTTTATCGACCACTAATGCAATTACTTATCTCCATTGAAATATGAATTGGTTTTTAATAAATTATGATGTTTGTTCTACATCTGTTTTTGCGTGAATTTGTTTAAACCACAGTGACCTTTGTAGCCCGATTATCATCTGGTAAAGGTGTATAATTTCACCGTTTGTAATATTGCATTATATGTATTTTTTAAATTAGCTTGTATTATAAATGTGACCGATTTAGCCATCGGGGGCTAATCACGTTTGTCTTTTACTATGAATAAATAAATTAGTCGATTAATAAATGAATGAATAAATAAATTGGGGATTTAGAATGGATTTATCGTGACATTTCTCGTATTTATTTGTGATATTGCATCGCTTGTACTGATTAATTTCTCAGGAGAACTGTGCCATGTGGGAGTCTACACACCCACACAAGCAATAAATCTAGGAACAATTTTATGTTGCACTCCTCTTCAATTGTAAATATATATTTGCGTTTATGTCTATATCAGTTGTGTGTAAATGTTTTTGCCATTGTTCGTTTTTATGAGTGGAATAAATCTTAAAACATGAAGTTCCAGTAATCTATACGCCCTCGAAATTTCTTTAAGGCGCGTCTGGTGCACGGGTTATCAGGTTTAATGTGTCTACTAGCTTGATTGGCTATACATCTTTCATCTCGGTGAACACTAGTTTAAGCAGGGGGAGTTTTATTGATAAGATAACACATTATGATGCGTGACGTTCATTGCAGTCATTATTCTCCGGATTTCCGAAGACTCAAGATCATTCTCCAATACTTTATAAAAGCATGTCCGCAGATTAACCTGTATATTTTAATTCTTTTGCGGATATTAATGTCACTCAAATCTTGTTGTTTAGCTATAGGAGTCTCGCTGGCAAGAATTCTGTAACCTAAATAAAATGTCAATTTGACATGAATTGGTTTTGTATTCATTGCGTATAAATAGTACGACCGGTTTGACCATGCAGGAGGCTAGATCAGAAAACCAACCTTTTCTACAATTCATATATAATAATATAGCCTCTAGTCGCTATCACTACAGATAAAGGGAATTCTTACGAGAGCACTTTCGCAAATCACTTTGAAGAAGTGTTGAATCACTGGCGTAAGAGGTAATTATACTCACGGGTCTCCTCAGCGCAGTTAAGAACCCAATCGAAATGTACAACTGGCATAATCCTCTGTGTGTTTTTGTTTGTTTGTTTGTTATCTTGCTCCTTGTTTCTGTCCTTGCTTCCTTTTTCGTTTGTTTCTATCAATTACCTGGCTGAATGAGTTTCTCCATGTAAAATCCCATATTTGAATATAGCCTGTACGACACCGACATCAAACGCAAATTTTTATTTTCCATAAGAAAATGCCAGTCCTTTCCAAGAAAATCTTTTTCACAGTTATGTAGCTTTAACGCCCTTAGGAAAACGTTAGGCGCACTTTCTTCTACCCTTTTCGATTTCTTTTCATGGTTAATCCATTAACGTCACGTAAAATTGCCCTTGGGGATCGCCATGGTCTCATAAAGTGGATCAAATTACGAGATTTACCGGAATAAAGGGGGGCTGAGTTCATTCACTTCTTTATTTCAGATACCCTGTTTGACTATTTGGTCAGATGATGGGCACTCTGAATCGAACTTCAAATCCACAGGGCACTTTATCGATGGAAACCTGATGGAATTCTCTCTCTTTGGACGGCCTTTTTCTGCGAGTGAAATTACGTCGTTTCCTTTGCTAAAAGGGGACAGGTAGCGTCTTGTTCTTGCTCGTTTGGTCGAGTTAAAGTGATTAAAGTGATTAAAATAGAACGCTCAAAGACAAATGCGGATCCCCAGCATCATAAAGGACGCGCACTGGGGCAATGTATATCATTAATCTTGTTATCAATATAGAAAGAGCCAAAATTCTTTAACACGTTTACTCAAGGTTACTCAAATGCAAAGATTTCAGAAGCGTTTTCCAGTTAAAGTATTCTTATAATTCCTGTTGTGGATTACAACTCAAAATAAAATATGGCACCGACATCTGGTTTATTGTTGTTGTTCTTTGTCTTCATACGGACAGATTATTCTGATATTATGATATTCGCCCGTTGAGGCCCAGAAGGGCGTTAGCTTGAAGTAAAGTTCTTTTTACTAAATGTTTTTTTATTGTACTCTGTAATGCAAGACTAGAGGTTGCACGTTAATAAAGGCATTTAGGATAGTTTCTCATGGAAAATACTTATCCACATCATCAACCGTAGATAAGAATGGCATAATGTGGTACAGTGAAACCTGTCTGTAAAGACCACCCAAGGGAGACAAGAAAAGTGGTTTTATAGGCAGGTGGTCTTTATGTACAGGTTCCTTTAGTATATGTTTCAATAAGAAACCATTTTCAAGGGACACAAAAAATGTGGTCTTTGTAGACAGGTGGTCACTAAAGCTAGTTTGACTGTATGTTGCTTGACAAAATCCCCATGTTCCCACCCTCCTAATCCCCCTCACCCAAAGAACCACTGGCGTACCTATGGGGGGGCAGGGGGGCAGAGTGCCCCCCCTGACGGGCTCCAGGCGAGAAAAAAAAAGGGGGAAAGAAAAGAAAAGAAAGGAAAGGAAAGAAAAAGAAAAGGGAAGAAAAAAAGGAAAAAAAGAGAAAAAAAGAAAAAGGAAAGAAAAAAGGAAGAAGAAGAGAAAAGGAAGAAAAAGGGAAAAGAAAAGGAAAGGAAAAAAATGGGGAAATTAAAAAAAAAAGACCATGGCCGTACGCACCAGGGGAGGGGGGGGGCAGTTGACCCCAGATATTTTGAAAACGTACAGTTTTTTTCCTGAAAATGTAGTGTAGGCCTATACCAAATCCTTCAATTCTACTTTTGAAAATGCAAAAGTACCCTCATGACCAGTTCGGTCGCTCGAACTCCCTTCACTCCTTTTGCTTTTGAGATTCTTCGAAAACTTTTAACGCATCTTTCCCCCTCCCCCACCAGAAAAATATTCCGCATACGGCCCTGAAAAATTAAGACAAATGAAAATAGGAAAATATAAGTGATATAACAAATTCGAAACTCTTCGCTGGCGCGAACTGCTTGCTAGCCTATTTTGTATTAAATGTTTTCACTTGCTCGTCCCCCTGAAAAAAGAAAAGGATTAGCATTGCCTAGAATACAATTGTGCCTGCCCCGACTGGCCCCGACCTGCAACTATGGCAACAATAACACACAGTGTATGTACCAAATGTTACTAAAAGAGAGTAATTCATTTTTCTCGCTCGCTACACTTGCTCGCGAATAAAATGAATAGATATTGCTTTGGAAATAATTGTGCCCACCCTTGACCTGCAACAATATCATTAAAAATGGAAGAGTTTTTTCGCCCTCTCGCCAAAAAGGAATTGAATCCCGTTAAACGCGATTGCGTCCATCCTGACCTGCACCAATAAAAACAAGTTTATTTATTAATTTCTATTAAAAGAGAATTTTTTTTTTTGCTTGCTCGCTATGCTCGCTCGCCAAAATGGAATTGACACCGCTAACGTGCCCGCCCCAACCTGCAACAACCAGTTAATAATTATGTACCAAACGTTATTCAAAGAAGTTTTGGTGTGCTCGTGCTCGCCAAAACGGAATTAACATCACCTTAGACATGATTGTGTAAGCCCTGTCCTGCAACAAAAAAATTCTGAAATTTATGAACCAATTATCATTACAAAAATTTTGCTCGCTCGCTACGCTCGCTCGCCAAAATAGAAATAACACCGCTTTTACTAATCACGTCCCTGACATGGAACAATGAACCCAAGTTTATGTACCATATTTTCCCTATAAAAGAGAAGTGATTTTTTTTGCTCGCTCGCTACGCTCGCTCGCCAAAATAGAAATAACACCGCTTTTAATAATCACGTCCCTGACATGGAACAATGAACCCAAGTTTTATGTACCATATTTTCCCTATAAAAGAGAAGTGATTTTTTTCGCTCGCGAGCTCGTGGAATTATGTGCCCACCACTAACCTGCTACAATATCATTAAAAAGAGAAATGTAGGGGGTTGCCTGCCCGCCAAAATGGGATTGACATTGCCTTAAACACGATTGTGCCCGCCCCCGACCTGCAACAATGAAACAAATTTTATATAGCAATTCATTGAGAGAAAGATGTATTTTGGCTCGCTAGCTAAAATGGGTATAAAATCACCCTAAACACAATATTGTTCCCGCGCCCTGCATGGGACAATTGAACCAAGTTTAAGTGGCAATTATTAACAAAGAAGTGATTTTTTTTCTTGCTCGCTACGCTCCTTTGCAAAAAAAATGGAATTAACGTCGCTAACAAGTGAATGTTCCCACCCCCAACTTGCAACAATACCAGTTTATATACCAAACGTTACTTAAAGATTTTTTTTTGCTCGCTCGCTCGCCAGAAGTGAAAATTAGCATCGCCTTTTTTGTTTGTTTCGGTCGCTTGCCCCCCCTGACGGAGTACCCCAGGTACGCCACTGCAAAGAACTGTTACTTAACAAACGTAATCCACATTCTATCTTCCATCAGATCGTTTCAAAATGTTTCCACGTCGACAGAAATATGATACAGATCCAACTGCTTTTGTGTATAGACACGTTCCGTATCCTCATCTAACACTACCCCACCTGTAACTAATACATCCCCCTTTTAAAAGACATTGATTTCTCGTGTAAACACCTCTGATGGGTACATGAAGTGCTAGCAAGTATTTTAGCAAGTACGGTAGGTCTACATACCTAGTCTTGTTTTACACGAGTAATTTGATCCCCGATTGGCGCCGCATCTCAAACATACCGCTCTCCCGCATCACAGAGATGCAGAGAGCATCAAGTATGGAATCTTTTATACCATGAAATGGTAGATCTTTTTTACTATTGATATCACAATGGATGAAAAGGCGTTTGTTTGCTCTATTTTGGCTCTCTTTTCTTCCTTATTGCTATCATAATTTTTTTTTTTTTTTTTTTTTTTTGTGCGAAAGCATAACGTTTAATCTGTCAATTTTTTTTGTTTTCTTTCTGTTTTTATTGTTATTTCTGAAAAATTAACAGAGTAAAAGCAACAATATAATATATAATATGCTATCATCATTTTTTATAATGATGCCCGCTGATGCGGTCGGTGTTAATGACCACTATCTTGATTGTTTTTATAATGATTTTAACGCCTGTTTTTGTTTACTTTATCTTATTAGTTTATTTATTTCATGAAAATATTCATATTTAGCAACATTTTATTCATTCCTTAAAGTCCTAATGTAAAAAAGAAAATAATAAAAGTAAGCAGATTATTATATTTAAAGAACTATGAAAATGAAATGGAAAGAGCGTAGTTTCGCTTCTTTTGTTTATACCTAATTTACACATAAGTTAGTTCGCCTATATAGGGGTCTTTGTTGGACACAGTTTCTCTACTCACTATCACTTGCCAGCCATATTTAAAACCTAGCCATATCTGAACAAATCTCTCTATGTGGGCCAGTTTTTCCGTCCCACCAAACGATAAAACTGCTACATACTCCCTTACATAAGTGAGCACAACCGCCTCTTTAACAATAATTGATTTATAGTTGCGGCCTTTCCCTTATCAATGATTGTACAACGTGAGTCTTCTAACCAAAGCATTATACGTGCCAATCTTCACCACCTTCTACAATAAATCGATAACATTCACTCTCTCGCACGTTCTCGGGACGTTATCTGTCTAGAGTGGGATACTTACGTCGTCTACAGATACATCTAACTTCATTCTAAACATGGTAAACAAGTCAATGTTCTCGTGAACATGATGATATTGATTGAGGCGAAAGAGAGGGCTGGGTATAGGGATCATAGATAGATAGATAGATAGATGGATAGATACAGAAAGAGAGAGAGAGAGGGGGAGAGGGAGAGAGGGAGAGGGAGAGAAAGAAAGAAAGAGAGAGAGGGGGAGAGGGAGAGAGGGAGAGAGAGAGAAAGAAAGAAAGAGTTGTCGACATTTTTTTAATGACAGGCGTAAACTGCCAATTTAGACCATAATATTTTTTGTTTCTTTTTCAGATATTATTCCTTTGTGATCTACGGAAGATGTGAAACAACCTCTGAAATGGAAAAAGGATTGAAGGGGGGGGGGGGAGGGGGAAAGGAGTGGGAGGGGACGAAAAGAGAAGAGTTGAGAGAGAGAGAGGGGGCAGTACTGTACGAACCTAGTCTTCGTAGCAGATCTACGTAAGATATGAAAGTACTCTAGTTGAAAAGGGTTGGGGATATGTAAGAGAGAAAGAAAGAGTTTTTGAAATATTCAGAGAGGGAGTTAGGCAGACCGACAGACAGATAAATATATAGACAAATAGTTTGATAGATAAATAAATAAATTTGTAGATAGATAGATAGATAGATGGATACATTGATAGATAGATGACAGATTGAGAGAAAGAGAGAGAGAGAGAGAGAGGGGGAGAGAGAGGGGGAGGGGGAGAGAGAGAGGGGGAGGGGGAGAGGGAGAAAGATAGAGTCAAACTGATATATAGAGCAAGAAAGAGAGAGGGTGAGACAAAAAGATAGATAGACAGACAGATAGATATATGGATAGAAAGATCTATGATGATGGATGGATGGGTGAGTCACAGAGAGAGAGAGAGAGAGAGACAGACATACAGAGCAAGAGAGAGACAAAAGTGAAGGGAGATGTATTTAATGTTCCAACTGTCTCCTAAATCAAGATACATTTCGTCCTCCAAACAGTCGTTTAGTTCAATATCATCCATCCAAACCGCAAGAAAAACACTTCGCCGAATCTAGCACATCACATTAGTCAAGATTGTACTGAACCATGCTCATTTCTGAAATGAGTTCACATTAACATTTTTTATACATCATTTGATTTTTATAGTGCATATAAAACTTTTTCTTCTTTTTGTTCTTTGAAGTCCCTTCAAAACTGAATACTATTTGACTGTAGTTAAGAGGACGAATTGTGCCTTTATTTATGAGGCAGATGGAACATTGAATTCTATCTCACTCCATTTTTTTTCCTTTTCTTGTTCTCTCTCTCTCTCTCTCTCTGGCTATCTGTCTCTTTCTCTCGCTATCTGTTTCTTTCTTTCGCTATTGTATTATAATTATTGATAAAAGATAATACTAATTTAGAACTTCCCTACAAAAAAGGGGGCTTGAAAATGTCTTTAAATGGGAAAATAACGACTATTAGTTGTCGAATCGACTTAGAAGCTTTAGAGCTAGTAAGTAATAGTCTGATTTTCAGACCATTGTACCGAATGGTCGTACGTTTTATGCTGCCCAAAGATTCAATCAGTTACAGTTTCGCCATTACGAGAAGTGGGTTATTGATGTCGACAAATGCTTATGTACCCTATACAGCTCATTTTATGTATGTTATAACCAAAGAAGAAAAATAGCCAGTCAGTCACTCAAGAGTGTCTGACAGTGAAGTCTAGCAAGTAAACGGGTTTCCTTGCATAATTTGAATATTAGGACACTGCTAACGTTTAAATTTCACAGATAGGACAAACATGACATATTCATAATTCCTGCAAAGTTCTAGAGAATTTGATGTTTGCTGCAAAAGGGTCTTCGTATTTTTAAGCAGGTCCACTGGCTTTTAGTTGAACTGAATTAAACTCCCCTGTTGAGGAAAATCACAAATAAATAAATAAATAAAATAAATAGTCAGTAATATTATTGTTGTTTATCATGATCTTGCAAGATTGTGCGACAATTTCTCCGCGGACAATATCTTACACCAGCCAAATTACTAACTTCACCGAAGACACAAACGATACATAACTTAATTTTCTTGTCAAGAATAATTATAATTGTTGAGTTGAGTACTTGAGATACGAATGTCCCAGAACCTTTGGACATTTGAACAATCCTCGACTTGCTGGAGAAAAAAAGCGTTTCGTGACAGATGCTTGATCGATCGTGCCCGTATAACTTTCATAAATACCCAACAAATATATCTAGCGATCGTCTTTAAATGTTTGTTTTTCATCCTGTATGAAAACACTCCTCTTCGGGCGTGAAACAATACTCGCTTCGTACCGACCTATATATGGAATTGCAAGAAAAAAAGTGACCCAGAGATATATTATATAGCGTGGCCTTTGCAAGCTTACGGGCATTGTTATGATAGTCTCATATAGAATGCTCGATGGGCTAGGTTTAAAAATTGTCCTCGGGCATTATCATCAATCATTTTGTTTTCTTTGTTGACGATTTGACTGTTAAGGAAAAGAAAAAGTTAAAATAATGGTCAGTTCTTCATACCAGTCGTGGATTTAAAAACCATAGCGATGACATTTGCCGTCCATACGGTGACCGATGTTTATAAGAAGGGATAAGAAGTCGTTACAAACACAGAAAAAAGTTGAAATCTAAATTTTGTGAAGTTTCTTTTATCCCTAGGTTCGTCAATTCAAATGTTCACTCGAAATTCCGAAGTTAATAATTTCGTATAAGGGAAAAGAGTTCGTAATTTGGTAGGCAACGAATTTTCTGATAATTGAGATTTTAGAGTTTATAATCCCCCTTTATTCCCCTAAAATAGGGTTCGTTCCGGAAATAAAGAGAGCCGCATCGAATGTTCGTCCTTGCCATTCCCAACCCTTTTCCGCATTATGAGCTTCCTAGTATAGAGGAAATTTGTGCGACTGTTAACTATCATTATTTTAAGTTTTTCGCATGAGAACCTAAGGAAAAAACAAAATACTTTTGGAATAACAAGTCTTCCCGGACGATGTTTTCCTTTTGAAGACAGCACGACCTTCGTTATAGACATACATGTTCATCTCTATGATACAAAAATCTACTCTCAGGCCAAGAAGGAAAACAATTTCATGTCATTTTGTCTCCAAACTTCGGGCTGAATTTATGAAATGTACCTCTCAAACTATTTTTTTGCTCCGAGCGCTGAGAGATCAAGCGAGCAATGTTCTTTTGATGATGTAGCGATTATTGTCAAAGATAATCTGAAGTTAGAGCTCGTGAGTAGATGAACTAATAGACATGCACGTCCCTTGAAGCATGTCTTCCTTCGTCTTTCTGCAGTGGCGTAGCGTAGCTATAAGGGGTACGTGGGCACACGCTGCCCCCATTCGTGAGGTGAAAAGGGAACAATTAAGTGAAACCATTGAAATGACATGGAAAGGGGTATGAATGAGAACCGAAAAATGAAAATAAATTCCGAACGCCTTCCCGAAAATTGGTGGCTTAATTTTTTGATAAGAATTTCATTAATCGAGTAAGACCGACGCCCCCACCCCCATCATTATAATGTAATTGCCCCGTTAATGGCTCGTCCCGCGCTGCGCCAATCTCTCTGTGTGTAGAAAGAGGATACCATTCTCCCTCATTGCGGTTTATAACAGTCAGCAGCCATGACACTTTGAGCATAAGTCTTTCCACCTTTTGCCTTTTTTGGACGTGTATTATACTATGTAGTCCAACGAGGAAAAGACTTTTGTAAGGCCCTGGGCCCCGTTGCAAAATACTTTACATTAATGCTAACTTAACCATCAATCGTAACTGACTACCATGAAAACATCACTGAATAGCCAATCAAATAAAGTTTCCATGAAAATTACCCTTAAAGGTAAAGACCAGTATTAGAAACGCCCCAATTTCAAAAAATGAAATGGAAGCTCTTATTACCAATCATGTGAAAGAGTATGTCTTGACTAATACATGATGATAACAATTTTGCCGGGAAACCGCCTACTAATTGATATCTTTGTTAAATTAGTTTATCTATTGCAGTGTGAGAGATAAACGTCGCGCACGTGTCGCAGTAGTCCCATAAACATCTTTATGTGTACAGTGTTTGTAACTTTACCGAGACTGGGCCAAATTTCTTATCATTTTGATGATTCCAGAACCTTGCAGTACACACCAATACTTATATGCTAGATGATAAACCTTTTCTGATTGATTCCACAACGTTTCTTTCATAATGCAATCGCATGACCATAACTGGTCTTTATCTTTAAAGGCAAAGTTATCATCAATGGTAAGTTTCAGGCAACGGGGCCCAGGTTTGCCTGCATGGAGGACTAGGGGTGGGGGGGGGGGGGCTATAATAAAGACGAACTGAATAAGAATTCAAGTACAACAGTTTTTGTTTTAAATGTGCTGTGCATTTTTATCATAATCAATAAAACACACGTTAAAGTTTGATTTCGTGTTAATAATGCAACAATAACAACCAGACAAGCCAAGAGGATAATTTCACTCTTTGCATATCAATGATACGAATAACCTTTGCGTCATTTCCCAAATCTTCAAAAAGGTTTGCATGTCTCTGAGTAATGATGACACTGTCTCTCAAGGGATTTCGAGAAAGCTTGTTCATCAAAACCTCATCTTCGTGAGTGTTTTGATTAATGAGAGTGAAATGGCATGTGACACAAATCGTGCAATGTTATCAAAACGAAGATATAAATGTTTATAAATTGATATGCCCTCGCCAGACCGAAAATAGACCGATGCCAGACCGACGATAGACCGACTATAGAGCGGAAAATTGTCATACTTATCCTAAATGGCGAAGGAAAAAAAAACGGCTCTTCTATCTGTTCGAAGTCGGTAAAGCGATTTGATAAAGAATTTGTTATTGGATTCTATGTGATGAGTTTTAAGATAATTTGGCTTATTGTACTGAATTATAACATCTTCAAGCCGCTTAGGAAGCTACGACTGTCTTAAAGACGAAGTTTTTTCTCAATACTCACTATACATCAATATTTACATACCTAAATGTTCATGAGACGACATATCCACATACTTATTTAGTTTATAAATGAACGCAGTTTCGTCTTTGGTTTAACCTAGCTCTTCTGTATATAATATATTTCAATTATATTCAAATACTAGTAGTTGCTATTTGCTAATGATGCATTAACCAAAGGTTTAAAACATTGCATGTACCTCGCAGCTTTACCTTTCTTTAATATACACATACACAAGCAAACATTGCCGTCTATATCTACGAGTTTAACACCATATCAGATGAAATCAATTGAAAGTAGCGCTTAAAGAATTCAAATAAATAGTGTTTGGTTTCACCCATCAAACAAATTATAGGGAGTTTTTAAGTTATGTACTAAATCTGCATTTCAACAGATTTTAACTTCAATTATGTTCTTACTTCATTGTTATGTATAATCCTGCAGTTACATGATCTTTTTTATTGTTCATCCAATGGAAAAGAAGTTCTGTTGTATGACAGACGAATCAATAAAGCCGAATTCATTCAAATTCAAATTCTTTTTTTTTGTGTTACAGACAAAATTAATTTTACTAAAGTTGTCATCACGAACAAGCCGACATTATCATTGATATTCTACTGAGGTATCAGACGAAATGGAAAAAGTAAAGATAAACCAATAAAACAAACTGCACGATTTTCACACTTTTATTTCAGTCATGCAATAGCAGTTCTCAGAATAAATCCACCTATGATAGATATTCAGTATTCCTGTCAGGATCCAGTGAACACAATCTAGAAATCAGAACGGCTCTTGTGAAAATCGTTGTTGATGCAAACTGCATGATGATGATGGTCGATATTCGAAGAGAATATAAGATGCGATTGTCGAAGTAATTTCAGTCATGCAATAGCAGTTCTCAGAATAAATCCACCTAAGTATGATGTTAATCAGTATTCCTGTCAGGATCCAGTGAACACAATCTAGAAATCAGAACGGCTCTTGTGAAAATCATTGTTGATGCAAACTGCATGATGATGATGGTCGATATTCGAAGAGAATGTAAGATGCGATTGTTGGAGTGATGGATATAGTTGGTTTTGAAAGTTGGTTGAGCGAGGCGATTTAAACTACTGGGAATGCAAAGTGATCAGTCATGGACGTGGCATGCATTTCTGAGATATCGAAATGGGAGCATGAACTACGTCTGTAGATTGATAATCATACTTGCTCCGTTCAGACCTACATAAAAAAGTGAGATTTGAAAGTCGATTATTATTATTATTATTTTATTTTTTTTGCATCGCGGTCCAAACAGAATCATTTCACTTTTCGTCGCGATTAACATCGCGATCCAATTCGCAGTAAGCCTTGCGATTGTTTAGAATAATCGCGATAGTTTGCTGGGCGCTGTGTGGGTGAATGGTATAGTGAGAATCAAAAATCGATTTATTTTATCCCAGGATTCCAAGCGCGCATACATCGTCGAGATTCACGCACCCTGTGTGTGAATGGTCGCCCCCCCCCCCCAAAAAAAAAAAAATATCTTTGCATCGCGATCTAATCGCACTAATTGTTTAATGTGTGAACGGGCCTGATTCATTCAGATGTGAATTCCGAATTTCAGATATGCATTTGGACCTTGTATATACATAACATGTAGTTCGTTGAGCTTGACTCATTTTAAAACTTGTCGTTTGGGGATTTTGTTTTCGTGTAACGTCAAATACGAAAAGACAAATCGCATTTTCGATTGAAAAGAAATTTTAATATTTGTAAACATGTTTAATTTATACAAAATGTTACAGCTATAAGCAGTATAGCTGTTTTACGATGACGCATAAACAGAAGTGACACCTTTGAAATCTATTTCCCTCGGCCCTCTTTGCTGATTGGGAGTGAGTCTTACATTTCTCTCACTGCGGATGTTATTTTATATCACCAGTTACCACGCAAAGTGACAATGAAGATTGGTTATTTCACACCACCAATTACCACGCAAAGTGACAATGGGGGTTGGTGTAAGCGACACGGCTTACCTCGAATCATCGGGTCACCGCGTCCGGTCAGGTGGTCGCGTTACAGAACCTTTCGTAAAACGAAAGCAGGAGATCACAATAGCTGCATTTACACTGCAGCAACAACAAAAAACGTTTAATTTGTTTTCACATTCTAGTGTTTCGCTGGTAGTTAAAAAGTAAATACCGGCAAGCACGACAAAAACAAATCGAAGTAAAAAACTCCACCTGTGGAGTGTGCTGAAGTTTAGCCGATTTTTTGCTCACGTGACTGTCCTCGCTTTTGGCCGCGCTAACGCATGCAGGGCGCGGCACCGACAAATGGCGCATGCGCACTACTCACTCAAAAGTCGGTATGAGTACACTTTATGTCTTTTATGGCAGTAAAATGAAAATCTTTTTTTAATTTTTTTTAATGAAGTTTAGGATGTGTAAATGGGCCTATTGTGAAGATTCTCGTTAAAGAAAATATTAGCTGAGAAGAGTTTATTTCAAAAACATTACCCCCGACATTTCGTGAATAAAGGGGCTGTTTTTACAAAAGGTCGAAAAACGCGACAACCCGACCCGACGCGATGACCCGATGACTCGAAATAAGCCAGCGGCACATGCTTTTTAATAGTGACATTATTTCGTATTCGATACAGGATTTGCAACCATATCCTGAAACGAATCTACTTTAAGCCCGAACATTAAAAGAAACAAAAAAGATACATGACAAGCAGGAGTGATCAATATAATTGATTCCGAGGGAGATGTTCGTCATACTAAACAGTTTGTTAGTATGCTTCGATAATAATTTCGTCCCGCCTAGAATTTTTTTTAAATGTGCCTACTCTGGACTCTTGGAATTTTGTCATTCCTTGTTTTTTCTTTTCTTGATTTGTTTCTTTTTCTCTGTCCCCCGTGTTACTCCTTCATATTCATCGGCCTGATTTATCGCCTCTTGTAATTTCTCACGTTCGCACCGCTAATCAAATTTACATTGAAAAAGAAGAAGTGAGTGTTTGGGGCGATCGACTACATTTTACGCCATCGGGCATGAAAGACTTGGGATTTGAAAATCTGCTCACAATATGTTCGGCAAATGAATTCTAACTCGGCATAATACATTTAAAAAAAGGGGAAAAAAGAGAAAAAGAAAAAAGGAAAAAACAAATTATTCAATCTGATTGATTTGCTGACAACATAAAAGGGATTACAGAAAGAAACTTGGAAAGGGATATAAACTATCAATTACTAACTCTCTCCCTCTCTCTCTCCCTCTCTCTCTCTCTCTCTCTCTCTCTCCTTACTTACCTTACACTTACTTTGTGCACCCATGCACGTATCACAAAGATAATGTTTGGTATCCTATACACTTGTTTTGGTTATTTTTTATAGATTTGTTCACTCAAATGAAAATGTTTTTTTGTCATTGTCCTCATTATATAGAAACAATTTCTATCTTCCGGAGGGTAGTCTGAGATAAACTGATATCCTCAGGGCACAACAAATTATATTTATGCATGAAAATACGTGATTATGATGATGAAGGAGAAGATTTCGACGATGAAGGAGATGATGATGATGATGATGATGATGAAGAAGAAGAAGAAGAAGAAGAAGAAGAAGAAGAAGAAGAAGAAGACGAAGAAGAAGAAGATGACGACGACGATGATGATGATGATGATGATGAAGATGAAGAAGAAGAAGAAGAAGAAGACGAAGAAGAAGAAGATGACAACGATGATGATGATGATGTGCAAAATACAATACAACAACTAAGAAAAGAAATCGACTCTTAACAGATTATAGATTGACGGCTTATATTGACATGATCTACATCTTATATGGCCCCTTTTAGTAACCAATATTATTCATCTTGTATTAAATATGTCTTGTACTTCTTTGCTCTTCGTAAATAAATGATATCGCATCAACATCAAATCTTGAGTCAATCGCGTGTTTCAATGGTTTTTCAATTTTTGCAGCGAGTTTTCATCTCTTGAGAATTTAAATCAAACCTTATCAAATCAAGATAATCAAAATCAGAATGAGAGGGATTTAAAGTCCTTTCAATAAATTTGATAAACATAATTCATATCATGTACGCTCCATTTATCGGCGAACATGAGAACATATAGGACAAATACTAGGTTACTAATCTGTACTCTTTGAGGCGGCTGAAATTTATGCCACGATAATTATAATCTACCATAATTCGAGGTTGCAATGTTGAACTTCTTGTTCACAATTTTGTTATAAAAAACTTCTATTTTCATGACTCACTACGCACTACCTAAATTGATCTAATCATCTGCCTGGGAAAATCTGATATGTACCTCTCCAAAAATTTGCGCTTTGTGACTACCGTAAACAAATTATATCACATCAAATCAAACCCAGGGTCAGTCACGCGTTTTACTACCCTACAACTAATATCAATTTTGCATCTCTCATCATTACCTTTAACGAGAACGAGGGAGGGGGTTTGGGGGGAGTTTCTATCCTCATTCATGTCACTGCCTCCATTGATGAGCTCAGAGTTCTCAACATTCTTGCATAAATATTGAATGTTTATTTGCCATCGGCATATTGGCTTCGGATCGAGAATGGTGGTCTCCCGGGGAAATAGCTCAACGGGCGCCGCGCGCCGCATCATCGATTCCTCAAAATGATATTTTTTCCTCTTTTCATTCCTTTTCTTCCTCAAACTATCTTTAGCCGCTATGTCTTCTCTTTCTTGTTCTTCTTCTTTTCTTCACTTTCTCTTTCACTCCATTTTCTCTAAACAACCAAGGCTCTCATATTCTCTCTCCCTCTCTCTCTCTCTCCCCCTCTCTCTCTTTCTTCCCCTCTCTCGTCCTTATTTCTTTGTTTACCCAAAGTATCACCACCAAAATCGATAATGTTTGTTATTCTATACACTTGTTTTTGTTATTTTTATAGATTTATTCACTCAAATGTAAAGATTTTTTTTCTCATCGTCCTCCTTATATAGAAACCATAATTTTTTTCTTCTGGAAGGTAAACTATTATTTTCTTGGCACACCAGATTATAGATATGTTTGCAAATATATGATGATGACGATAAAGGAGATGAGGATGAAGAAGGAGAAGATGACGATGAAGATGCTGATGATATTAGTTATATCTGTCTACTCCCTACTCCCTGTAACTTTCGCTTTTTGTCTCTCTCTCTCTCTCTCGCATACACACACACACACTCACACACACACACGCACGCACACGCACACACACATATACATATTTCTTCTATTCCTCCTCTTTCTCTCTCTTTCTCTCTCTCTCTCTCTCTCTCTCGTTCTCTCTTTCTTTCTTTCTCTTTCTCTCTCTCTTTCTCTCTCTCTCTCCATATCAATATTATCATCTAATCATTTTATCATTTTCCCCATTTTGTTTATTACGATACACCCTTCGCTCCATATTTCGATCTGTCTTTCCCTTTATTCTACTCCGTACAAGTAGCATGCAAATTGTGATTTTCTATCCGTCTCTCCTGCTCTACAGAATTCCCCTTTTGTATAACTCTTTTGCGTCTCTAATTTCTCACTTTTGTGCTACGAGCACCATATTTATCTTTAAACTGATCTAAAAAGGATCGAAATCCTAACCATCAACTTTCTCTTTACATCTATTTAGGATTTTGTTCCCATGGTGAAAAGTTTGATATCTTTTTATGTTCCTTCTAGAAGTTGAAATTGTCTTCGATTTGTATTTTTGAAAACAAAAATTCCTGTACTTATTTAGGCAGAGCATATAAAATTGTTTCATTTGGGTAATATTCCTGTTCGTATACCGAATTTTGTATTTGTATTATCATCCTGCGAGCGATATTGGGGTACTTGGAAGATTCATCGAAAATTTAACTA
Organism: Strongylocentrotus droebachiensis; assembly: GCA_035222895.1. NCBI lineage: Eukaryota > Metazoa > Echinodermata > Echinoidea > Camarodonta > Strongylocentrotidae > Strongylocentrotus > Strongylocentrotus droebachiensis. The sequence continues at coordinate 173,938 of JAVYIG010003891.1, forward strand.
GGTCAAAGTAATTTATTCGATATAATAATAATAATAATAGCTAGTTCTTATATAGCGCTTTTCAGGACCGAAGGCCCTCTCACAGCGCTTTATATCAATAACAATTATATCAATATATCAAATAATCCCTTGAGAGTTAGAATCAAACCTTATCAAATTAAGATAATCAAAACTAAAATGGGGGAAACTGAAAGTCCTTAAAAGAAATTTGATAAACATAATTTACATTATATACGCTCTATTTATCGGCGAACATGAGAACATTATGGGACCAAATCTAGGTCACCAAATAGAACCCAATGAGACGCCTGAATTATATGCAACTATTATTATTATCTGCAATAATTCGAGGTTACGATGTGCATCTTCATGTTCACAATTTCGGTTTAATAAGCTTAAGTAAGCTTAATAAATAAGCTTAATCTTCATGACCCATTACCAAAATTGATCCAATAGTCCGCCTGAGAAAATCTGATATGTACTTCTCCCAAAATGTGCACTTCTGTGACAAGCGTAATGTCTGTTCGCTCACGTCTTTGGCGTTGTCATGAAGCATGATCTTTCTAGCCCGTTGCATTCGTTGCGTTATTTTCATTGCGTTATTACCTGCGTCAATCAATATTCCATGAAGACATTCAGCTCATATACACTAATAACTCAATGGTTTCTTTGTTTGTTTGTTTTAATGTTTTTGTTCTTTTTAAATGTTTTTGTTTACTGTTAATTGACATTTCCTATTTGTACGCTCTCTCTCTCAAATGTCACGTCAAAAACTGTAATGGTCTCTGACGTAGTCCTACGTCAGCAAAATGACGCCTCGTATCCAACGGACATTGTATTTAGATCAGAGTTCTTCAAGCTATTGATTGTCTATAGTGTTTTCTTCTCTCTCTCTCTCTCTCTCTCCCTTTCTTTCTCTCTCTCTTCTTTCTTTCTCTCTTTCTGTCTGTCTCTTTCTCTTTCCCTTTTGCTCTCTCTTTATCATTCTTTCTCTCTTTTTCTCTCTCTCTTTCTCTCTCATTATTTCCCTTTCTCTCAGTCTCTCTTTTTTCTCTCTCTTTCTTTCTATTTCTCTCTCTTTCCCTTTCTCTCTCTTTCCCTCCCTCTCTCTCTTTCTCTCTCTCGCTCTCCCTTTCTCTCTCTCTCTCTCCCTTTCTCTCTCTCTCTCTCTTTTTCTCAACTTCATCTCTTCTCATTGAACTGCCCAAAGTCATGACTGTATCTGGGAATCTTTTCTTTTTTTCTTTTTTTTTACTATTCAAAATCTAAAGAACAATTACAATGACAAGGCATATAAGCAAGATATTAAAGGCAGGTGGCAATGGAAATTGAAATGTAAACAAAGTCAATGAAAATGCTTTAAGAACATGTCTTCATATGTAATTTATAAATCCTATGAACATCAGTTAGAATCTATCCTCGACTTTCGAAAGTGAAGAGCAAGTCTACCCTTATTCTTGGCTATTCTATCCTTTAAATCTTTGTTTGACTTAATGAGTGCCTTAAAATCATCCATGTTAGAGGAGGTCCCTCTGAATGTGCACTTATAAACATAATATCTCAACAGCAAGAAGATATACGTTAAGAATTTAACATCTTTAAGCCCAAAAAGGTTTTCAAATGGGCAGATAGTTATAGTCTCTGCGCAAGTTTCTTCTTTCATGTGAATTTGTAACTCACATTTAATTCCTAGGGTTTTACATACTTCATGCGGGTCTATTTTCTTTCCAGTTATTTAGAATGTCAATCACAAATTGTATTTTTTCGGGAGTCGCAGGGGCTATGCTAAAGGCGAATTGACCAGTTTTGAGAACCGGCAGTAAAGCTGTCTAAACATTCCGGCCTTTTCTCTGTTGTGACGGATGAGTGTGAAATTTGCATTTTTCCCCCGAAGCATGTTGAAACGCTAAATCAAATAAAGCCTTATCTTCGACTAAACATGCCAGCGAGGACTGGTCGGGTGGTTATGGCTATACTAGGCAATAAGCACGAATTGAAGTCATGTGCGAAAAAACGCCATCATATAACGAATCGTTTGTTACGTATCTCTAGCGTTTAGATATAATGGTGTCATAAATATTTGTTGTTTTATAATATGAAAATACAGACAATAATAACAATAATTGGATGCTGTCAGTTTGTAAGATTTATTAATTTCTTATCAATAATGTTCGCTTTAACGAGTAAAATATAAATATTTACAATTAAAGTTCTCAAAATTTGCATGTTCAAGTTTCTCATCTGCAAACTTTAGGAAATGGAGGGAAAAGTTTGTATTTGGGTAAGAGAAGTCAACCACCGTTCAGAAATTGAACCCATACACCTATGATGTAGCGGACACGAAAATGGCATAAAATATGTGGAAAGTGGCCTCACGAGGTTTTACCTGTCTCAAAAGATACAAATGTTCTTACAATCCGTGTTGATTTTCAAGTAATTTTAGTATTACAAAAAATAAGAAAGAACATAACATTCGTGATTGCTAATGAATTGTAGAGTACAGAATGAACAAAACTAACGCCATCACAAAACAATAAAATTGTTGTGACATTATCATTGAAATATTCTGATGCAAATACATCTTGATAACATTGAGAAAAGAAACCTGTAATTTCAGCGCAAATAAATTCAGTTAGAACAGCAAGAGTGGAATATCTTGCGCACTTCTAGCTTATGTCGTCTTCGTAATTTCTACAGCCAGCTCCTCAAGGGCACAGCGATCTTGAGGCCTGATTAAGAACAAAATGCCGGTCACTTGGGGTGATTTTATGAATACTGACAATTCACCTTTAGTGGCCGCATGCACCTCTGACTGTATTTAAAGATGTTTAAAGATCGGATGACCCTAAAGATAGAATTCATTTATGGTGAACGAAAGCAATAACCCTGCAAGTTCGTCGATTTGTGCCTAAGTCATGACGAATCCAAGATACTGTAAAACAAACTTATCGGGGACACACTATATTTTGTTTCTGAAAGGCAACAAGGAAAACAGGTTATAGTTTTTTATACGTTGCTTCTTTACTAAAATACTTATGTCTTGCGGAAAAGAAGAAAAATGGGTTATCAGTTATTTTAGGAGCGGTTGGCGTCATAAAGTTGAAGGGGGACAAAAATTCGAATTGGGAATAGATTATTTGTGTTGTCTCCTAATATGGAATGCCACAGAGGGTTTAATTATAGAGAGGCTCTCTTAAATCGTCCCGTGTCCCCCATTTCCTTTTTGCCGTTTGCATTGTTTTGTTTCGTGAGGGTCTTAAAATCGGTGAAGAGACAAATTATATTTTTAAAACTGAAATCTGAAATCATAGAGAGGCTCTCTGAAATCGTCCCGTGTCCCCCATTTTTTTTTCGTGCCGTTTGCATTGTTTTGTTTCGTGAGGGTCTTAAAATCGGTGGAGAGACAAATTATATTTTTAAAACTGAAATCTGAGTTCGTGTTTTGCCATAAAAACGACAAACTTATCAACGATTTCAAACACATGCAAGACACGTAGACTTATGACATTTAGGTTGCTTCTTTACTAAAATACATATGTCTTGCGGAAAAGAAGAAAAATGGGTTGTCAGTTATTTTAGGAGCGGTTGGCATCTTAAATTTAAAGGGGCACAAAAAGTCGAATTGGGAATAGATATTTGTGTTGTCTCTTTGTGGAATGCCACAAGGGGTTTAATTATAGAGAGGCTCTCTTAAATCGTGCCGTGTCCCCCATTTTTTTTTCGTGCCGTTTGCACTGTTTTGTTTCGTGTGGGTCTTAAAATCGGTGAAGAGACAAATTATATTTTTAAAACTGAAATCTGAGTTCGTGTTCTGTCATCCAAAGGACAAACTTATCAACGATATCAAACACATGCAAGACACGTAGACCTATAATCATCGTCAAGGACTTTAACATGAAGGATAATCTACTTCAAGATTGAAATATTAAATCAAGGACTCTCCATGACCTACGGATGACAGCGGGGTTCTTTGAAATCAGGATCGGTCATAAGATCTCCATTAGATTCTTGGACACGTACTTGTATTTGGTAGGAGTTTTTCTGGGTCTTGTTGGTTTCAATTCATCTCCAAGATTAGATTCGATTTGCTCGAATTCATTTCGTCCTCTGTATTATGTTTCGTCTCGTATCCTGTCTTAATTCTGCAACTTCCCCCTCTCTTTTTAGTTCTCCGGTATCCTTTTATCCTTCTCGGTATTAACATCTAGTCATTTTTGTGTGTGTGTATTAATTAACCTGTTACTTTATCCTTTATTTTGCCGATACAGCTTTCATACCCTTTGTAAAATTTAATGTATTTTGGATTTGTAACTAATGAATGAAAGATGTACTGGTCGAATTAGGGACATTTCTATTTCAGTCTCGGTTTATCTTTCTTTTTATTTCTTCTCACCGTGCGTTGGGAGGGGGGGGGGGGCATGTGCTCTTCCCGTTCCCTCCTATAGCTCGTCACCGGTCTTACAGGTGGAAACGATTTGCAGGAACTTATCAACCATAATCAGGGCCCCGTCTTACAAAGAGTTGCGATTGATCAAAATAAATCGTAAGTCCTCCAAATCAATCGCAGGTTTGCAGTCTCCTATCTCTAATATACATAGTTACGATTGATTTCACTCGCAGTTAAGTTGCGATTGATATCAACTCTTTGTGAGACGGGCCCCAAGTGTTTGAAAGACAGGTGGAGTAGGGGTCATTATGGTCCAACAGAGCATGCGTTTGTCATGTGACATTGCACGCTTGAAAGGCGTGATAACTTCTTCAGCTCATCTTATCTAAGTTAGATGTTGAACGAAACATGTCTAGGTCTTGTTGAATAAACTCACCAGAATGGCTTAATCTAAGGTGTTTGCCATAATGAGTGACCCAAAAGGTACTTGCCTTGTGGCAGTTCGCTGCCCAAGTGGAAACATTTCTAAGTCTTGTTGAACAAAGTCATCGGCTTTGTTTAATTC